>VDFB02264872.1:0-77846 GCA_007258455.2 Sequoia sempervirens | reverse complement strand
CCAAGTTTTTCTCAAGTTTTGTTGAGTTTTAGGGGTTTGTTGAGTTTGAGTTATGGGTAATACTGTTGATATTAGTATCTATGTGGAACATATATTCTACCAATGATGGTTGATGACATGTTAATCCTAACATATATTCATTTTTGCTAGTAGTATATGGTTATATATAGTTCTTGTTTATATGGATATCTAATGTTGGGTGGAATAATTAGTTACTTGTTCCATCATATGGGATATGTACTTTGTGATGGTGTTGATTGATGGTTTGTTGATGCTAGTGTATACATTTTGCTAGTGCTCTCTTGGTGGATCTTTTGATCATATTTTTTTGCTATTGTATTGATTGGTTGGGGGTGATATTCTTTTTTTGCTGTTGTATCGACTTCAACAAGGGACTTTGTCAGCATCTTCAAGGGACTTCGTTACCATATTCAAGGGACTTCATCAACATTAATGGTTGGCTATGATGTTCTTTTTTCCCAATGTAGCATTTTGATCTACCTAGGTTCTTGTTATTGGTTCCTCTTTGTTTTTTGGGGCTTGACACTGGTTATGATTTGTTGGTGTTTTAATGAACTATATTTGCAAACTACTTCTATAATTAAAAAAAAATGGTTTGATGCTTTGTTTGATTTGCACCTACAAGAAAATCCAATTTCTTGTAAATGGCTTGAAAGTGGCATATCACCTATGTCCTTATTCTTTGGGATGGATGAGGGCAATGTGAGGGTAAAAGTCACCAAGTAATACAAGTTGAGGTTTGGATTTTATCTAGATTTTATTGATTTTTTTTATGTGGTTTCCTTGGATATATGTGGAGTAATCCTTGGGAGTCCATATCTATATAAGAGAGATGTAGTCTATTTCTAGAGAAAGAACCAATGTAGATTGGTTTAAAAGGAAAAGAGTATTTCTTGAACTCACATAATGGTAAATCCAAGCTTGCTTTGGCTAGTACCTCAACAGGGAAGTGGTTAATAAATGCAAGTGGAAGAATTTTGGAGAAGGAGAGCATAACTAAAGGAGCTGACATAGAGCTTCATGCATGCAAGGGGCAACAAATCATCTAGAATCAAAGGAGCATTGGATCTTGGATGTTGTTTGTTCCATGGTATTGAGATGCAAGGTATTTTGGAGGAGTGAAGGGTTCCTTGACCCTTCTTCATTAGTGTGGAGGATTTTGGGGACCAAAACTCCTTGAGTAGGGAGCCCTAATTTGAAATTGATAAGTGGTTTGGATTGGGAAGGTCCTAAAGTTAGGAACATGGTTGAGCTTCATTTTTAGATCATTGCAGCAGTATTATATAGGAGGTGTAGGTTGCTATAGGGAGTCATTATTGGAGCAATTACCATTGTTTTCTATAGGGAGTCATTATTGGAGTGATTACCATTATTTGCTATAGATAAGCTAGAGGCTGGTACAAAGAGTTATTTGTGGAAGCAATTTCCATTGCTTTTAGCAATATAATGAATGTCAAGTTGAATATACAACTTCATATTTGGAGGAAATTTCTATGGTAATTGTGGTGGTGGTCTAGAACATTGTCACAACACTTGTGTAGGCAAATAATCTTTTCATCACTTGTAGGGAAGTTTTGATATTAGCATTGTGTTGAAATTCATTTAGGACAGGATAATAATAATATAAGGACATTTTGTTCCTTGATGGTCATTGAATTGGAAAGAGGCCATGCATGTTGATTTTTACTTGCATGGTTTAGTGATATGGAGCACACACCATATGATGCAATTTTTTGCTCATTTGCAACTAGTAGCATTAGTTTCCAAGGAGCCATGGACATATATACATTCATGACAGACAATCAACTAATGCTATCCTTTGTTGGAGGTTGTTAGGGTTTGTATGCAAAGTGATTAGGATTCCAAAGGAATGGTTAGGTAGTGGAGCAATTGCTGCCATTATAGGGCCAATGCATCTCCCATCATTTCACATGCAAAGGTGTATAAAAGGAATCAAATTCTTTGTTCGGGGTTTAGTTGGCATGTGAAAGCACTATTATTGTTATGATCAAAGATGGTCAATGGGTTTTAGAGTTCTAGAGATTGCAAGGAGCTTTGTGGAGACAAGTAGTTGTATTTCTTGTACAAATCCTAAAAAACCATTAATATGACATGATCTCCATGTAATAACATTGTATAGTGAATGAGATGCCATAGGCATACTCTTTTTGAAGTTTTTTCCATTATGGATTTTCTCTAGGGGAAACTACAGTGCCATATCAATCGTTCTTGTGTGAGCTTTGTTTATTGTTTGTTTTTAGTTGTTTTAGTTATTACATTGAGCATATTAATATTGCTATAGGCGTGATAAAAGCTATTAGATCAAATTTTTAAGCATGTAGAGTGCTAACATTGAAATCCATTGTTGGTGAGTCACTAGGGTTATCTACCTAGTGGCTTATGGATCACTACTCCTTTTTTCACCCAACCCAAAGAATATGGATAGGATGATCAAATGTATTTAAACTAAGTTTGTCTACCAACTCTTTAGAAATCAAATATTTTGTGAGAATGAGTTAAAAATAGCATCACTATTTGTATTCTCTTTGAATCTTATTATGAAATAATAAGAGGTGATTTCATTACAACTATACTGCCTTATCTTTGTCTGCCTTCTACTTATTCTTGAACGATCGCGTTTGATGCCTAGAATGGAAAAAGCTATTGGCTATGTCCACTACATTTGGATGGGGAAATGAATGGATCTTGAGCATTGCTTCATGTTATTAAAAATGGTGTTTACTAAAGGAGCTCACATTATCAAATAGTGTAAGGTGTATCCCAAGAGCTTGGAGTGCATGTACATCGTTTATTAAAAATCTAACATGTTTTTCTTTTTTAGCACCTTTAAGTGTCTATACAAACGTTGTTACGACATTTAATATTGAAGTCCATACGATCTTATAAATTTTATTTTTTATGGTTTTATTTATTTTTTAATGTAGTAGAGGGGGTTCTGTAAGGGCCCCTATACTTGGAATAAGATTTATAATCCGATTACATACTAATAAAGAGAATCAAATAGAAAAAGCTCCATAAAGATTGACCCAATCATAAATAGCACCTACAAACTATAACATCCACCATAACAAAATTAGCATCAAAACCATGAAAAACTATAGCAACTAACCATGACTACCATACAACAAACTAGAAACTACTTAGAAAACACCCGACATTCTCTTCACACTAGGGAAACATGCCTTAATTCTGACACCTCTTCAATATAGATCTCTAGCGCTTGCCTTGGCCTACCACGATGGTGACTTGCTATTGTCAAGAAGTGAACCCCATAACATATTCTCCTTCATCATCAAGAATGATGAACAAAAGGACCACTAAAAAACAGAGATGGTAAAGCCGCTTTCAACCTCCAAATGACCATGATAGAGAACATGCAAACCAACTAAAGCCTTCCCTACATCAACACAAAATGCTTGGAGGACACCAACTTCTTGCCACAACTCCTTAACAATAGAATCATTTTGACCTCTTTGAGCAAGTGTAGAGGCAGAACTTTCCCTTCTACCCCAACTGCTAAGGGCTTACCTAGACCTACTGTATCCTCCACATTGGCAAGAGCCACAACAAAGAATTGATTGGAGAGAAATAATTGTAGCAACCATAACCTAATAGAAGCATCAAGAAAAAAAAATGCAATATTTGTAATGAAATCACCTCTTATTGTCATTTTTGGAATGCTTCCCAGCTGTTAGCACTTCTTCACCAAGAACGCTTTTAATAAATCCTTGGGCTGCTAGTTCTTGGCAAGAAAAAATGCATTGCAAGCACCTATGCATTAGTCTACCATTGACCAACATCGCACCATCACACTCACGAAACTTCTTGTCTTCCATACCTTGCCTTAGACCCCACCAAAACCCTACCAAAGAAAAGAACAATTAGAACCCTATAGCCCACCACCTTCTTACCATAGCTACCAAGGGACATCTCTGCCTACTTTATAATTGCAATGGCTGCTACACTACATTTTCCATAAATGATATCCATGCACTGTGCTCCTCCCAATCAAATAAACCCCTATGAAATGTAGTTGCCATCGCCTAAAGCACCAAATGCAGATTGCCATCCTTTATCAGCCAACAAATGACATGCACAAATTAATTCTTCCTTGCGCAACAATAATACCACTAGCCATTGGGACCTTAAAGGCTAACACTACTTAAGGCTATTTATAAGCTCATGGAGGATTTTTCTTTATATATGAAGCTAAGTTTGGTCAAATTTCTACTCTAGTGCTGAATAATGTAGTTAGTGGATCTTTATTTACATCTTCATTGGCCAAGTAAACTACAGCTATGTTGAATTTCTTTTTATAGTGTACAAAATTTATTCTCTCAAATTTCTCCTTTAGGCTTAGAACATTTTCAACATATCAATTTAACTACCAGCTTGGACTTCTGCATTTATTGATGGCTAGGATCACTGCCATAGAGTCACCTTCTACAATCATATTAGGACAAATTAGAGAGACAACCACTCCTAGCCCCAATATCAAAGATTTACATTCAGCTTCATTATTTGTTCATATACCTAGAAAAAGAGAGCCACTATAAGTCTATAACCCAATTGCCCTAAATTGTTCCTAATCACATAAACAACACTAGCAGAGCTGGAATTAATCATAGCTGCGCCGTCAAATTTTAATTTAGAAATCCCTTTGGAGGCAGGGTCTAAACATTGTGTTGAGGTAATGCTTCCTTTGAGGTTTTATGAACAGGACTGGTATGAATTCCACTTAACCCTTGAATGGGGTATGGTTGTTTTTTTAATTATACTAATATTTTAAACTTAAGTTCTTTTAGGCTGCATATATATATATATATGTACCGTCAAATTTTAATTTAGAAAATCCCTTTGGAGGCAGGGTCCCTTTGAGGCTTTATGAATAGGACTGGTATGAATTCCACTTAACCCTTGAATGGGGTATGGTTGTTTTTTTAACTATACTAATATTTTAAACTAAGTTTTTTTTAGGCTGCATATATATATATAAAAGTTTTATATGTTTATTGTACAGACCAACCCGAAATGAAACCAACCCCAAATTTGTTTTACCAGATTCACAAATCGAACCCACAAACCCAAACCCAAACCAGCAACCGAGTGTGATACTATAATGAAATCTTTATGCATTAAAAATGAATAAAAAGAGAATAAAAGGCTTTTCTGTGACCCCATAGAGCATGTTTATGCAATTGCAACAATTTTGGGAGAGATATTTTGAGACGTGCCCTATAAATCCATTTATTCTTGGTGAAATTGTCACATAAGATGGTGAAACTAACACCTATAGCCAAAGCTGCTTTGGCTCTTACTAAATTGACTTGAAAAATACACAACTGCAATCCTGCAGAAACTAGCAATTCTGTAACTGCCAGAACTATACCTTTTTTTTCTCTATTTTCTCAGGAACCTCAGAAATCTTTTTAAGTCATTGTAGCGTCATAAATTGTCGACCTTGACAGTTTCACACTATATGGAGACACTATTTTTCTTATAACATTATTTATAATAATAATTTATTCATTTTGGGGCTAGATTGATAAAATATATTAAATTCCCCAACATCCCGACAAATTTGGGGCAAAATCACCCGATCAGGGTGGGGGCACCCCTGACCAAAGGGTGACCTATTTCAAATTTCAATGTTTTGGGTGTTGGCCATGTGTGTTGTAAAATGACACCAAGTTGGCCTATAATAAAAAATGACAATTGTGATGCATATATAAACAACTTTTCTTCTCATTTGAACATTAGAGAAGCATTATGAAGAAGGAGCTATTATGATGCATTTATTGTGACGATGTATCGAGTCATCCTCTACATGCTAGCTACAACAATCTATTGTGTTTTATGGACTAACCTATTGTAGGTCTTCAAGCAATTCAAGCATCCATCAAACAATCTTTGGTGGCAATTTATGGTGTGGACATCACTTCAACAGAGATTTCATACCAAGGTAACATTGCCATTTATCATTTATTGTTTCAGTCAATTATTGTTCATTTGGCCTCTCCCCAACCTAGGTTAAGCCCTCTCTACCATCATCGTTTGTTGTATATGGAGGCAGAAACACCAAAATCGGGTTTGACTCAGGCAAGCCCCTATACAACACAACCTTTCCCCCTCTTTTCATGTGTGCAAGTCAAACATGAAAGTTTCATCAATAGTAGGTCACAGGAAACACATAGCAGACTGTAACACATCATCAGAGTTTTGCAGATCCTGAAAAAGCATCTTTTCTGGTCTAGGGTGGTACCGATCTTGACCCTCAAATTCAGGCCCAATTTTCAATCACAGGTTCCTCTCTGTGTCCCTTTTGCAGATCTGTGTCTATTCCATCAGTTCCGTTTTCATCTGTGCGATAAATTACATTTTCAGATCTAGGGTTATGTCATAGGCTTGTTAAAATACACATCAAAATTCTCCCCTTTGCAACTCAAGAGATCCAAACCCTAGGAGATTGGTTCTCCTTGTGGCAGCTAGCCAATCATCAAACCCTAGTTGGTTTGTGTTCGAATATGGAGTCAAAGAAAAAGAAGTTGATCCTAGTTAATCTACTCATTGGATCTAGGATCTCTTTTCCTACATCACAGTCATGTCTGATCCAAAGGTAGCTGGATCACTTCACAATTTTCTGCAACTTGAGTAGACCCCTCTACAACTATTATATTTTGTTCTTGATTGAGATTTGTCATGACAAGATTTCTGTTTAAGTTATATCTTAATCAGTTTGACAATTTGAATGAGAATGGTGGTTTAGTTAGCTGATTTTACTTAATGCATATATTTCCCATAAACAGAAACAAGTGTCCTCATTTATTGATCTGGATTCCAAGAGATACGGATAACACTCTAAACTGTTAAAAACTTAAAACCTAGATGTGGAATATAAGGAAAGCAATGTTAAACAATAAATAAGAGATGATAAATAATTATCAAAGGCATTTATGAAAGTTAAAAGAAGTGGAATAGAGAACAATATTAATTTGTGCCTTCTATATACCACTTTCTAGAGGGAGATGCATTTTTGTCTACATCTATGCTGTAATAACTAATATTTATACATAATTTCACAAATAAGCAAAAGCTAAAGAACCTCTACAAAACTGAAGCTGTAACTCATCCACATGTAGCTTTTCACCTCCTGTCAATTAGGTTGAACAGTGTCTGATTTTACCTTTGAATCTTCCCGCAAGGCATTGTGGCACACCCCATAGGAGCACTGACCCTTGACTTCATGATGATATGGGGGTACACTCCTTTGAAGATGAAGGAAGCACACTTTCAGCACACTATGTTACCATGTTTTGTAAGGGGACCTTAGTAGTTTGAACTGCATTTGCTGAAAACACTGAGAAAACCAATGATAAAGATCACATAAGATTCAGCGTGCACTTGGATGTGCCACATCAGATTTAACCATATTGCATTGTGCCACTGGATTTGTTTGCAACCTTTGGTGGAGATGGATTGATGATCGTATAAGTGCTGCAGACCTTTAGAGAGTGCTCAGCAGCACCACATAGCATAAAGCATAAGTTGCCATTACTACAAGCCATGGAATGGGCTTGGAAGTATGGTTAGAATTGTAAACAGGGAATATTCCTAGATCACTTGTGGCCTGTTTCTATCAAAATTATTATGCTAGAGACTGTCCCTCAATTATCATTGTGGAAGGCAAACTGGATGAGATCATCTACTGATCATTAATAGCACTCTTGGGAGTCTAAGACAAGTTTCTGTTACAGAAAGAATCTTGCAGTTACTTGTTTAGATTTCTTGTCATCAATAAGCCATGTCAATTTCCTTACGTTGATGGCCTTGTCAGAGGTAATTGAGGGTATGTTCTGTAGTGCATTGCAAATTCTGCAAGGCCTTTATCTAGTACTATTTTTGTTTCTGAAATTGATCATTTGCTTGGAATAGTATATGCTTGAAAGGAACCATGTATTTTAGCCTATTATAGAACAGTAAAATATGTGGGTTATTGGAGAAAATATACTGATTGAAGATAAGAGATTTGTGTAGAAAGATAGATGGTTGATTTACTGATATTGTAAGCGAGATTTTTATTTCACTAAACAAGTTAGGGAGGAATGATACGTCTGAGGAATGTCAATGCCAAATGGTTGTCTACAGCTTATACATGATATTTAGAAGGAAACAATACGCTTAACAATGCCTTGTTAAGAAAAGTTGTTTTACCTATTCAATGAAATAGTGGATACAAAACAAATTGAGATGACGATCTGATGGCAGAGGTATTTCATAGATTTAACTCCACACTTGAGGCAACAATAATTTATTTCAAGGAGAAGCATTCTTTGTACTATAGCACTGCTGTTAACTTTCTATATTATCTGGGCTGCTGCTTATATTTATTGAAATCCTGACTCCACTTATGGATTGATATAATTAAATTTGTTTCAACCGTTCTACCATAGTTGCTATCACCATGCCTTGTGAATAGACTACATAACATTTGATTATACACCCATTCTCCTGAGATTGAGAACAACTGTATTATGTTATTCACCACCTTTCTCGGTAGTATAAATGCATACAAAATCAATGGATTTTGATTTATAATTTTATGAATGAACCATATGATATGCATCTCTAGTAACGTGAGAACATATGCATCTAGGGGAACTTGATCTATTAAATTGTGTACATGCATATTTTCTTCATATAATTTTAATATCAAGGCTTTGGTGTATAAAAATATATATTTTCAATGAACATGTCCACTGATATAGAGGCCGTGATGCAGGATCTGCTTGGATGGCACTGTCTAGATCATTTGTAGAGTTCATGATATGGGGATGCGACAATCTTCCTCGAACACTTCTCATGTATCATGCAAATGTGATTTCTTCTCCAGAGTTTTACTTCCACACACTTATTTGTAACTCTCCAGGATTTTCAAAAACAGCAGTTAATAGTGATCTGCATTATATATCATGGGACAATCCCCCTAAGCAACATCCGCGATCTCTTGGACTCAAAGATTTCAGAAGGATGGTACGTAGCAATGCTCCATTTGCAAGAAAGTTCAAGAGAGGTGATCCAGTGCTTGACAAGATAGACAGAGAGCTTCTGGGTCGCAACATGAGCAACATTACACCTGGTGGGTGGTGCATAGCAACAGGAAGTGATCCATGCTCTATAATGGGTGACAAAACTCTACTTAAGCCTGGACCCGGTTCAAAGAGGTTCAAGGGTTTGCTTATTAAGCTCTTGTCTAGGAAGAATTTTCGTGGCAGGCAGTGTAAGTAATGATAGTATTTTTTTCAATCCAAGGCCACACGAAAAATTCAATTCATTGTTTTGACAAGTCTGAGTGGTAAATCATTACGGCTTACATAACAGAGCACCAGATTAAAATTCCGGGGAAATATGGTGAAGTGTAGAATGGGGTAAACATTCTGATTCCCAAGTATGTCCTAGACGGCCAAAAACACAAAAAATCAGTTATGTATTTTGTTTTTAACTTTTTTCCTTACCTTGAACGAGAGTTGGGGATCTTGGTGAGATAGTTCTTCTGGATCTAAAGTCTGCATATGGAAGAAGAGAATTCACTTCTGCCCGACATAGAAAGCTTTTGTCAAAAGATTATCTCTACATAACCACGCAATCCATTATTTGTACTGGGCCTCTTGGTTTCTTAAATAACTTGAAAATATTCAATCCATAGAAAGAGGGTAATAAGTAAGCATGTAATTTAACAAGCTTCTCATTGCTAATGTTTTGCCAATTTATGGCTTTTGAGTTGACAGTTTGCGAGGAATTGGCAATTTAGACGTGAGATGGGTTTAAAAATATATTTTACTTCCTGTTTTCAAATAATTTTTATATCTGCATTTTATTCAAAGGACAAATTTTTACTTCAAACATAAGATTCATCTAAACAATGAAATTATAAGAAGAGGTATTCAAAGCTAGACGAAAGGATTATGGCCGCTCTTTTTATCTGCTCCCCTGCCTTTCTCTATATGATGAAAGTAAGAAGAGTGTGAGAGTGTTGGAGAGATTCAATTGATGATTTGAAGTGTAGGTTAGATTTTATTTTTCCATTTGTCTTGTGTATAGAGCTTTTTTCGATAATGGAAGTTTGCATAGATTTTTGTTGTTATTGTTGGAGGGTTTTATATCAAACCTATATAATCGTTTCGCTGTCTGATACAAAAGCATGAGCCTTAGGCCGAAATCTCTTCAACTAAGAAACAAGGATTGAAGGGTATCCATTTTGCTAAAGTCAATCAAGGCACATTCACAACCTCATCCCTTATGGTGTTAGGGGCTTGCATAGATTTTCATTAAACAAAAGGATGAAAGTGTCATTTGATTTAATTATAGATGTGTTATAAATCATGGCAGATGTGTAGTAGAGTTGTTATTCAAATTAAAAGAGGAAGTTTCCTGTAAACAAAAATTAAACTAATCTAACAATATATACTTGCTATCCGCAATTTGTTCAATTTTTTTGGGTGGTTTGTGCTTGTACTAACCAAAACTAAAAATGTCACTTTAAATTCAGCTAAGACAGTAGGTTGACATGCTTTTAAACTCAAAGCAAAATATTTTTATGCTTTTTGATTGAACAAAAACTTACAATTATTACATATATGTTGTTTAGTTAACAACAAAGGTTGAGTAGTGCAAGTATGCATAAGAACTAAATAAGCTTAAATACAAGAGCAAGAATGCTTTGGTAAATTAAATTAAAGGATTAGAAAAAATGAAAATCTCTTACTTTGAGCAAACTTGCACTACAAAGCTCACTAAGAAATGCTTTGTAGCAATTTAAAAGAAACACATTATTAAATTTTGTTGAGTGAATAGTAAAATTTAAGATTAACAATAAAACAATACTAAGTATTCATGAGGGTTTGAAGAACAATAAACAGAGAACAAGTGAGTGAGCAAGTGAGTGCTGACGCGTGTAGGGGCAAGTGCAAAGATGGATAAAGTGAAGGGAGTGTGGGAGCAAGTGCATTTGGTTGAAATTAAGGGAAAGGGGAAGAAGAAGACAGTGAGCTAGTTGGGGAATGGTGTTGCTCGTTAGTGGACGAAGACATTCTTTTTTGATGCCATGGTAGGAGGCTTAGAGGTAGAGTTTCAATTCAAATGAGGATGTTTTTTTTCCTTGATTTATGGAGGGAGGTGTAGAGAAATGTTTCTTTGGCATATTCTCCTTTTGCTATTGTATCTAGTTCAAGGCCTGATGACCTTGGCCATGCCCTCAAGAAGGGGTTTTTGTAATCTTCCCCTGTCCTGTTAAGGTCGGTGTATTGCATGCAAATGACTTAAATGAAGTATGCATAAAATCTAGCCTATTCAAACCAAGTACATGCAAACCTCATAATGATCAAGTGTAGTACATTTATGTGTTGATAGCTTGGATGCAGTTGCTCATGATTCCAACAACATAATGGTACGATCAAGATGAGTCAATAGAAATTTGGGTAGCATAGTTGTAGCATAAGAGTGGATTAGTATAAATGGGATGAGAGGCCTTTCATTTATAGAATTTTCATGAGAGAAATCAAGGGCCAAGATGTATTGGTTAATGGATGACTAGGATTGAATGAGGATTAGGGCTTGGATCAAAGTTGTAGTCTTGTCACATGAGGGATAAGGTCTAGGGTTAGGATGCGTGTTAGGGCAACATCCTTATGTGAATGGCTAGGATTAAGAGGTGGGATTGAAATGAATGGATAAGATGGAAAGTTAGTTTGAATTTTGGGAAGTGTCTAGGTTCAATGAATCTAAATAAGGTCTTAGTTAGTGAAATGGTGGGAAAAGGGTTCCTATGTCCTAAATGCAAAGAACCTAGGATTCAAGGGGCTTCTTCCCAAATTTCACTAGAATACCAACCACAAAGCCAAGAGATTGACTTTCAACCTCAATTAGACCTAGGTTGGTGGATTCTTTAGGGTCTTATGATGATTAAAAATGATTTAAAATGATTAAACTAATGAAACTAATTGAACTATATGACCTAATATGTAAAATGCAGATTCCCAAAGATAATTAGATTGTAACAACACTTTGCAAGGAGATCTAGGAGATATCAAAGGGAAAGTACCTATCACCAAAAGTTGATTCCAACATGTGCAGATGATTTGGTTCACCCCTAGGTGAATAGGTCTTTGATTAGGCCTTCAAAAATACTTTTTACAATCCTTTGGTGCTAGATTTGAAATGTTTTCCACCTACAAATTTGTTGAAATGTCAGAAATGAATTTTGCAACTTAGTTTCCATAGGTTGATAAGAATGATGACAACAAATGCAACAATACAAAATTTCTCTTCAAGATCTCTTTAATCCTTCTTCAACCTGTAACTTGCACATACACAAAGAGGAAAAAATGTTTGTGCCATATAAGGGTTTTCCTTAGTCAAATCCCATGAATAGTGTTCCCACTTTCACAATGGAAATGCCAATGATAAAAACCTTAATGGAAAGGAAGGAAATGATGGATGATGATGCAGGAGCATCCAGTGGTGTAAGGGCAATCTTGCATCACCTAAAAGTAGTTAAATTTTAAGTTTCTTAGTTTTTAGATGTTTTTACATTTTTGGATACCCTTTTTGTCATAATAAAATTCCCAATTTACGGTTTTTATTTTCTGTTCCTGGGTTGAAAGATATTGCAGTTTTAGTTTCCCAGATTTGCATCTGAAAAATCTTCCGAGTTAGATTTGAGGCACTTAGAGTTCACGGAACGGCCCCGAAACTTTCCAGAATCAGCATAGCTAATTTCTAGCGCATTGTTGACTTCAAGACCTTTCCAACAGTTCAAACGGTTCGCGAATCGGAGTCCCAGATCAAAAGTTATGGCTCCGGGAAGTTGGCGCACTTTCTAGAAGATACAATTGCAAATGCTCTTTTGAAATTTGAACTTCATGTTGTAAATTTTCGGCGCCAAACTGCCTAAACTCAAATTTGAATGTTGTTTTGGCTCCAAACTAATGAGGAGCTCTATTTATGGGTGAGTTTCTAATTTTTTTGGGTAGCTTTTTGGGGACAAGCTCGCATATTGCGAAAGGGTTATTCTGTAGCTTTCTGTAACTTGTATGTGTTGTAGAACTTGGGGATTGAGATCCTCTGCATGTAAGAAGCTCCATTTTCTGAATAATAAAATTATTCTCTTGTTTGTGGGTTATTTTCTATGTCTCGGGCTATGCCCTCATCAAGTGGTATCAAAACTGGTTTTCTTGAGCATGTGGACAGATCGCCGATTGTGAGGCAGTTTGCACAAGGACCGTGGTTGTGGGTCGAGGTCAAGAAAGATGCCTCCAAGAGTGATTCCTGGTAGACATGGTGGTGCCAGAGGTGGTCAAGGCGGCAGAAATGCTGGTGGAAGAGATGCACTGACAACCCTCTAGAGACAGATTGACTCGTTACAAGAGCAGTTGAGAAGAGGGTTAAACCCGAGGGAGGAAAGTGAGGATGAAGGAGAGGAAGAAGGTTCAAATGTAGAAGAGGAAGAAGAAGCAATTGATCAAGACCAAATGTGGCTAATAAGGGCCATTTTGAAGATGGGAAAAGACCAATGAGAAGTCGATTATTAGGAAGTTTGAACTTCGAGAAGAGAGTTGATGATTCCGGATGCTTGAGCTGAAAATATTTTGAAATTATGAGGAAATAGAGGTTAAGGTAGGTTAAGTTCTAGCGAAAATGGTGAAAGGGCCATGCAGTGTTGGTGAAAGAGATCCGGTTGGAAAGAAATCGAGAAGAGGAAAAGGAAAGATCACCCGGATAGGATGCATGGTAGAAAGTGAAGAAGCGATTCACTTTGAGTGGACTCTGAGTTAGATCTGTTAGAAGAAATTACAGGAGTTGGAAACAAGGAAGCGGTCTGTGAAAGAATATCTTGAAAAGAATTTTCACAAGATAATCATCGAGAGCAGTCACACGAGGAGGCCAATAATAAGGAGAAGGTAGCTCGATATCTTAATGAGTTCACGACCGAGCATTGAGGAGGAGTTAGCCTGAGTCGAGAATGACCACCATTGATGATGTGTATCGGTTTGCTCACGAAGGTGGAAGAAAGGTGAACAAAAGATTTGATAATAGTAAGCAAAGGGCGAGGGAAGTGAAAGTGGAAGGCGTTGAAGACCTTTAGGAAGGCTGAAATGATGAAAGAAAAGTGAAGATGTGGGTACTGGTTGAAGCCAAAGGAATGACAACTTCTACCACCCTCGTGATCAAAATAGTGGTGATCAAAGAGGTACAGGACGAGGGAGATATGGACAAGGATCTGGAGAAGAAGTGGTTTCAAAGGAACGTGTTTCCAGTGTGGTGAAGAAGGGCATCGAACCTATGAATGTCCACAACACCAAGGAAGGGCAGACAAAAGGCCAAAAGGTCGTGGAAGGGTTGCGCATGCAAAGGAGGAGGCCCAATTTGAACATTCAGATGATGCTGAAAGGGGAGAAGCCCTAGTGATTAGGAGGCAGCGGTGATTGAGGAAAAGGAACGAGCGAGGAAGGGAAGAGTCACATTTTGCTGGGTCACAAGTGTGAAGAAAATGTTGTGATGTCATTGTTGAGAGATTTAGGAACCGCAGGAAATGGTAGTGGAGAAAGTGGTCCGCAAAGTTGGAAATTTGAAGAGGGGAAAAGACACGCGCATCCGTGTCGGATTACTTTGGTTCGCGGAAATACCACAAAGTTTTGGTCAATGGCGATTGCCTAGTAAAGTTCAAGATCGAGAGCTACCATGATGAGGTATACGTGATATCATCCCCATGGATGCATATCACATGTTGTTAGAAGGGAGAGCCGTGATAGCAGTTCGATGAGTGAGCTATACATGATGGCGCTACAGAAACGCTATTCCTTGGCGAGGATGGGGTTTGTCTGGTTAAGAAACCTGAAGGAGACGAGAGAAAAGGTATCACGATGATGCTAGAATTTGTTATGTAGATGGAAGATTTTTTAGAAGGTATATGAAGCATGAGGTAGTAGTATTTGTCACATTGATTCCTAGAGTGAGTCAGGAGGATAGTGAGAAGGTACCAGAAGAAGTTTCTGGGATGTTGGATGAGTTTAGGATATTGTTTTTGATAATGTACCTGAGGGTTTACCACCAATAAGGAAGATCAGTCATCAGATTGACTTGATTCCTGGAGCCAGGTTGCCAAATAAGGCAACTCATAGAATGACTCCAGCAGAAAATGAGGAGTTGAACATACAAGTTTAAGAGTTGTTGAGAAAAGGGTTTGATACGGGAGAGTTTGAGTCCATGTGCAGTACCTGCAGTACTAGCACCAAAGAAGGATGGGGAGTGGAGGATGTGTACAGATTCCTGAGTCATAAACAAGATAACAATCAAGTACAGATTTCCCCTGCCAAGGATGGATGACCTGATGGACTGTTTGAGTGGAGCTCAGTACTTCACAAAGATTGATCTGAAGAGTGGATATCACCAGATCCGGATTCGAGAGGGAGATGAATGGAAGGCCGCCTTCAAGACCAAAGAGGGCTTGTACGAGTGGTTAGTCATGCCTTTTGGGCTAACCAATGCACCAAAGCACATTCATGCGGCTCATGAGCGAGGTACTAAAAGAATTTCTAGAAAGTTTTTTTATTGTGTATTTAGATGATATTTTGATTTTCAGTAAGACATTGGATGAGCATCTGATGCATATTCGAAGAGGCTTTGAGAAGTTAAGAGAAGCTGTTGATTAATCTGAAGAAGTGCAATTTTGTGAAGAGGGTAGTGTACTTGGGGTTTGTTGTGTCTCGTGAAGGTCTCAAGATGGACCCAGAGAAGGTGAAGGCTATTCTGGAATGGCCTACCCCAAGAACTGCTACCAAGGTGAGATCTTTCCATGGTTTGGCTAGTTTTATAGAAAGTTCATTAGAAACTTTAGTAGTATTTGTGGACCCCTGACTGAAACAATGAGAGGGGATAGAAAAGAATTCAAGTGGAGCACTGGAGTGGCAAAGAGTTTTGAATTGTTGAAGCAGAAGGTAACAAAGCAACCTATTCTAGCCCTCCCAGATTTCAACAAGGTGTTTCAGGTGGATTGTGATGCCAGTGGTTGTGCCATTGGAGCAGTGTTGAGCCAAGAAGGTAAGCCCATTGCCTATTTCAGTGAAAAGTTAAATGATACCAAGAGAAAGTATTATGTATATGATCGGGGAATTTTATCGCGATGGATTCAAGCATTAAAGAAATGGAGACATTATTTATTGTTGAAGGAATTTGTTCTATATACTGATCATCGGGCCTTGTAGTACCTAAATAGTCAGGGAAAATTAAATCAGAGGCATATGAAATGGGTAGAGTTTTTGCAGAGTTATACCTTTGTTTCGAAACATAAGAGTGGGAAGTCAAATAGGGTTACAGATGCCTTAAGTAGGAGGCATACATTGATGACAAATATGCAAATTGAAGTGGTTGGAGTTCAATGAACTTAAGACCTTTGTATGTAGAAAGATCGATTCCCTTGACTTGAAAAAGCTTGCAAAAGAATTTTATTCTACGATTAAGACGGGACAAAGGTGGTAGTTTCATAATCGGGATAGCATGTTGTAGGGAAGTCAATTGTGTATCGAGGAGTTCCATGAGAGAACTGATAAAGAGGCATAGTGGAGAATGGCGGGACATTTTTAGTTGGGATAAGACCGTGCCATTATCAGTGAGCATTATTATTGGCCTCGGTTGTCACAGGATGTGAAGAAGTTTGTACAAAGCTGCAGGGTATGTCAGATGCCTAAAGGAGTGAGCCAGAATACAGGCTTATATCAACCCTTACCTATACCAGAGAGGCCATGGGAGGATATAAGTATGGACTTTGTTCTTGGTTTTCAAGGACACAACGAGGAATGATTGATCTTTGTGGTGGTTGATAGGTTTTGAAGATGGCACATTTCATTCCATGTCCCGAAGACCCATGATGCAGTCCACATTAGCGACATTCTTCAAAGAGGTGGTGAGGCTACATGGTGCCAAAAGGTATTGTTTCAGATCGTGACACCAAATCATGTGGGGTACTTTTGGAGGACCTTGTGGAAGAAGCTGAAGACAGAGTTGAAGTTCAGTTCTGCACACCATCCACAAACAGATGGGTAGACAAAGGTTGTTAATAGGAGTCTGGGTAACCTACTGAGATGTTTGGTAGGAGATAAACCCAAGGGATGGGACTTGATCTTACCCTAGGCAAAAATTTTTTACAACAATTCTGTCAACATAAGCACTGGTAGATCACCATTCTAGATTGTGTATGGAGGTAGCCCCAGAACAGCTCCAGAATTGATGAAGATGGACCAAGAGAAGAAAATAAGTGCTGAAGCCGAAGATTTTTCAGAACACATCAAGGATATACATGAGAAGGTAAGAGAACATGTTAACAAGATGAATATGCAGTATAAGGCTAAGGCAGATCAGAAGAGGAGGTATAAGGAGTTTCAGATTGGAGATGAAGTGATGATCCACTTGAGGAAATAAATGTTTCTAGTGGGAACATATAACAAATTGAAGATGAAGAAGTTTGGTCCCTGTAAAATTTTGAAGAGGCATGATTCAGGGAATGCATATGAGGTAGAGTTGCTGGATGGATTCAACATTTCTCCTATGTTCAACATTTCAGATTTGACAGAGTATCATGAAGGTTGCACAGAGGAAGTACCAATGATGGAACAGTGTGGGATTCCAGCACCTACTTCAGAAAAGGAGAAGATTGAAGAAATCCTGGATAGTCGTGTGGGAAGGAGTACCAGGAACAGGCAGTATGAAGAACATCTGGTGAAATGGAAATGAAGGCCTGTTGAAGATTCATCCTGGTTGCCTAAGGTAGAGGTCGACCATTTGGGTTTTCCTCCACCATCTGAGACGTGACAGGGTCACTTCTCAAATTACCTTGGGTGTCTGATGCAGGAGCATCCAGTGGTGTAAGGGCAATCTTGCATCACCCAAAAATAGTTAAATTTCAAGTTTCTCAATTTTTAGATGTTTTTACATTTTTGGATACCCTTTTTGTCATAATGAAATTCCCAATTTACGGTTTTTATTTTCTATTCCTGGGTTGAAAGATATTACAATTTTAGTTTCCTAGATTTGCACTTGAAAATCTTCCGAGTTAGATTTGAGGCACTTAGAGTTCCTCGAACGGCCCCAAAACTTGCCAAATCGGCGTAGCTAATTTTGAGTGCATTATTGACTTCGAGACCTTCCAACGGTTCAAACGGTTCATGAATCGGAGTCCCGGATCAAAAGTTATGGCCCCGAAGTTGGCGACTTTCTAGAAGATACAATTGTAAATGCTCTTTTGAAATTTGAACTTCATGTTGTAAATTTTCAGCGCCAAACTGCCTAAACTCAAATTTGAATGTTGTTTTGGCTCCAAACTAATGAGGAGCTCTATTTATGGGCGGGTTTCTAATTTTTTTGGGTAGCTTTTTAGGGACAAGCTCGCATATTGCGAAAGGGTTATTCTGTAGCTTTCTGTAACTTGCATGTGTTGTAGAACTTGGGGATTGAGATCCTCTGCATGTAAGAAGCTCTATTTTCTGAATAATAAAATTATTCTCTTGTTTGTGGGTTATTTTCTGTGTCTCGGGCTGTGCCCTCATTAGATGAACAATTTGTTGCAACCCACCACCCTTCAATGGCTTCCTTGAAGAATTGAAGACATATGCATCACTTCAAGGGAATTGGATCTTGATTGGTTGATTTTCTTGAATGCTTGAATGCATGAAGACCTACAACACTTGTTAGCCTTCATAAGACAACATGAACATACATAAACTTTGACATGATGTTAGGATCTTGATTGCTACTACAAATGATTGATAATGCTTCTCTTGAATGTTGTTGACAATAATATTTGCTCTTGAATGCTAGAAGGTATGTGTTAGATTTCGAATGATAAAGACTAGGTATTATAGGTGTTTATCCAATTTCCCAAAAATTAGATTCCAAAAGCCGACACTTACAGTTTGAATTTTGATCATTGAAATGCCGCCAAAAAATATTTTAATTTAGGTCGTAGCCCATAAAGGGGACCCATTTGCCCATGGGAAAATGGGTCCTGGCCTATATCTCTAAGACACACATGATCCAAACCAATTTAATTATTAAATGCATTTATTTAATGTTGGTTCTCCTTTCGAAAAATGGTAAGAATAAGGCTTTGGAATAAATAATTTGGCAAATTAGAAGCTTAATTAAGTCCAATAAATTAAGGGACCCAAACATAGTGTAAAATTGTAAAGGTATACAATTTCCTACACTATAGTTAGACATGTGAAAGGGACACTTGTTACATGATGAAAAATTTAGATTGTGATCCATGTGAATGAATTTAAGGGCTAGGATTTAATGAACAAGAATTGAAGGATAAAGTGGAATTAATTAAATAAATATAATACTTATTTAATTAATGAGATCATGTGAAAGGAAAATAATTAAATATTTATAATAAATATTTATTTAACTGAAGGATTATGATAAAGGATGCAATTAATTAATAAATACAAAATATGTATTTAATAAATAACTTAAGATAGGCTAAAATTAGGTGTGATTAGGTAAGGTCAAATTTTAGGTGTCTACACTCAATGTGGAGGCCTCATCCCATGTTGCTCCTATTGAGTTCTAGAGGTTTCTAAGGTTCATGGTGAGACAAGGGTTTGCAATTTGAAGATTGTTGCAAGTCCTTGCTTGTAGATTGGCTACACCAGTGTTGAGGTTGCTATGACTAGCACGAGTGAATGCTTTGGGGTTGTTGCTGTGGTGAGTGTGTCAGTAGCTTTTGTTGGGAATGGTGTGCTTCCTACCCCTAAATTCCCTATTGCTCCTATTCGGACTCTAGGGGTTTCAAAGAATGTTGTTGGTCTTGCGACTATTGTAAGTGAGAGCATGGGTGAATACTCAAGGTCTATTGTTGAGGAAAGTGTGCCTTATGTGCTTGGTATGGATACTTTGTCCCTTGCTAATACTCTTGTTTGGGATTTGGGGGTTTCAGAGGATGATGTTGATCCTATGACTGTTGTGAGTGAAAGTGTGGGTGAATGTTCAATGGCTACTATTGAGGAGAGTGTGCCTATTGTGCTTGGTGTGGAGACTTTGTCCCCTATTGTTGCTCTAGTTTGGGCTATGGGAGTTTCGAAGGATGTTGTTGGTCCTACGACTGCTACAAGTGTTAGCATGGGTGAATGCTCAAGGGATACTATTGAGGAGAGAGTGCCAAGGAATGGATCTATTATTGCTTTCCTTGCCCAAGCCATGGAGGAGGGGAAGTTACTTTCTGTTCCTGATTCCCTTATGGTTAAGTCAATTGCTCAGTTTCAAAACTCGTTGGTTGGGAGATTTTGTGGTAATTGTCCCAACATTGATGTTGTTAGAAGATGAGTGTGTCAGATTGGGAAACTAAGAGACTAGGTAGAGGTTATCTCTATGCTAAATAATTTTTTCTTATTTTCCTTTCTTGAAGATTGCTCTAGAGTTCTTTAGGAAGGTCCTCGGTTTATGGGGTTAAATGGCCTTTGTCAGAAAAATTAGTCTTTGGGGTTTAACCCTTTTATGAGTGATACTCCATCATGTTCCTTGTTTGGGTTAGACTATCAAGGTTATCGTTGGAGTTTTGGGATGAAGAGGCTTTCATGCTTATTACCAATACTTTTAGGCAATACTTTACTACTAATAAGGCCCCTAAATTCAAGAAGTGTTTATTGCTTGCTATATTTTGTGTGCTTGTGGAAAAAACAAGGCGCTCCCTACTCAAATCACTTATCTTACAAATTTAGAGTTTGGGTGCAACAGATTGAATTCACAGACTTCAGTTATTTGTCAATGTTGTAAAATGGGCCATGCCACTGCTAATTGCTCGAGCATCAAGCAACACCATCTCGTTTGGAGGAAAAATGAACTAAGTGTGTTATTGCTGACTAGTGTACTATTTCCTTTGAGGATATGCAAAAGGATGAAAATAGGGAGAAAGCTCATATATAATATATAACGATGGATTTCTCTTTAATAGTTCCAGGATTGGATAAAGGCTTTGTTGGTGATCTTACAAATCTCTCTTGTTCCAAAAAAAGAATTGTAGGGCAATTGGATTCTTGTATTAGGATTAAGCAAAAATCGTTGGAATAATTTGGCTTTAAACTGCCTTGACTTTGGGTTGGTAGGTTGTTAGGTTATGTAGTGTCCTAGTTTTTGTGCATCATTGTTTCTCTTAGGTTCCTTATTGTCCTATAGTGCTTATGCCTATCCTTTCTAACTTTTTGTACAAGGGTCTGGTCCCTTTCAAAATCCTTGCTTACCTTAATAAAAAATAAAATACTAAGTGAATAATAATTTTAACAACAAATAAGCATGAAAAATATCATTAAAACTAAGTGCAAATGCCACTAATTTTTAAGATTTACAAAATTCTTCCATGAGACAAAAAACTAATATTATTATTGTAGGAATAATTTAATTGTACACAATGTAGTCTTTATTATAAAATTTTATTTACTAATAATAAATTTAAACTTGAAAAATATTTAGTTAGACTCTTGGTAAAGATCCCTACAAACTAAATCTAGAATTCACATTTTTTGCATCACAAAAAAATGAAATTGATGACAACTAAAAATTGTATGACCATAAATAGCTCTAGCAAATACATATAAAATTTAGATAGGTAGCTCTAAATGAATTTGATGGAACTTTTTGTTTGTTTCAATCATGATGCAACTCTTTGGAGAAACCTTGAAAATTTGACAATTTAATGCTTGAATCTAAACATTTTTTTGTTGACTTCTCTACACAAAACTATAAGCAAGACTTTATTTGAAGCTTGAATTCCTTTGAGTAAGACTCTTGTGAAAAAAAAAAATTTATAAAAATTTGTTAGAATTAGATACTTTTTATTATGTGTACAATTTGACTAAAGCTTATATGATTTTAGAATTTTCTTGTTTCTAAATTATTATTGAAATGTTTTGCATTGTTTTTGATAGGGTAAGTAGCATTTATAGGGTGTTGTACCCTTTACACGGAGAGCCACTAGGGCCAAAAAAGATCAAGTCCAAAAAATATTAATAACTAAGCCAAAAAACATACACAACAGACCAACAATCGATAGACATACAACACAACAACAACAGACTAATTGGCATTTTCCCAGTTCTGAGGAAGGAGATTAACAACATCATCCCCAACCCATTCAGGGCCTTCTTCAACATTCTTCTTATCCATTTCACCCTTCATCACAACAAAGAGGGTGCTAGTAACACAGTGGACCAACTTGATAGTGAAACGGGTCAAGCCATTGAATTTCTTGTCCATCTTTCCCATCCTTTCCTGCAACACATGGAGCTCCTCCCCATAATCCACAGTCTTCTCAATATTAGCTCACTCCACATCCAAAGGGTCTGAGGACTGGGAAGCCAAGTTCTCCTTATGCACTTTGCTAAAATCTGAAATGATGTGGGGCCCTCTAATATACTCCTCACCATCCCCAGACTCCTCCTCATCCTTGCAACCTTTGTTGTTAGACCACTCCTCATCCGTATCCATGTCATTAACCTACACTTTCTTGTTATTTTTAGCCAACCTACTAGACCTCCTAATGATGGGATTTTCGCCACTAGTCTCCACTGTAGTAGCGACCACAATGTCCCCCTTAGAGTCCCTACCCACAACATTCTTTCCTTTGTTGTCTATGGCTATAGGCTCCATCAAAATCTTCCCCTCATCCTTAACTTTCTTTTTAGAGGTAGGTTTGTTGATAGACTTGGCAAGGGCCAACTTAAGCTCATAGATACTAGCCACAACACTAGTTTGGGCAATGGCTGGTTTAGGCTTATGAATTTCAGTGATAACCAGAGGGGTTTTCCTAATGGGGCCTTTGGACTCAGTCGAGGAGATATTAGCCACAACAAGGGGTTCAATTTCCTCAACACGAACAACAAAAATGGGTTTGGGTAGGCATAACACAAGATGGAAGTGGTAGAGCCTCAAAATGAGGCCTTGGTGGAGCGGCAGGGGAGGAGTATCCTTAGGGTTTTGGCCAACAACCTCAATACACTTCTCAATAGAGCTTTCTAAGTCCTTAAGTAAGAAAAAAAGAAAGCTTAACAAAATTTTGTGCCGGAGGTGATTTAAAAGAGGGAAGTGATAGAAATAGTAGGTTTTGTATCTACCTTCAAGGGTCACGTACTTCATTAGGGTGAGGTAGACCTGGTCCCAAGGCTGCAAGAGAGCTTCTCTTTCAAACCCTGATTGGTTACGAACCGGTTTCTCATTACGCACAAATCACCTCGTTATCTTGGGCCTTAGTATGCTTCGGCTACTTCTTACCATTACACAACAACCCTTTCGCCTGCACAATCACCTCCTCATTCACTTCAAAGGAAATACCACCCATGGTAACCCTTCTATCTTTCCAAGAATTTGCAAACTACGTAGATAAACTAGGGTTGTGACCCATCAAACTTTCCATTAGAGGCACCAGCCCGCCTTCAACACAAATGTGCCACACCAATGGATCCTTACGAAATTCGCCACAGTTGTCAGGATCCATCCTCACCCTATCGCCACCCATGTTGCTGCTCTGCACACGGAAGAACCAGAAAACCTGTGAGAGCAAAAGGTTAGAGGAATTGGTTAAGTGATAGGTCACTCACACACTTTTAAGATTTTAAGCCAAACGATGTAGCCTTGGGCAATCAAAGCAATGTACAAAACACACGCTTGAGGAGTTAAATCCCTAAAGGCAATCTTGGCGATCTCATTAATGAAAATCTTCAAACACTTGCGGCTAGGTAAGTAGGACATGATGGGAATGGAAGGTTTTCCTTCCACGTTATTATTGCACAAAAACCGATGTAAGATGGTCGTGGGGCCAAATTTAGATAAACCTAAGATCCTGGCGTTTAGTAAAGGAGGCAAATTAGCGGAAAAGGTAGGACCAATTAAAATCTTTACCTCATAATTATTAGTCACATCAAGATTAAAATAAAAAATCTTCAAGGATATACGAGAGCTTAGCGCAATCCCCAAAAAGAGTTTATGTAAGGTATGGCCCAGCTTGGCCTTAATCATAAAGTACTCTCCATAATTCCTCATAATGGCCTTTTTAAAAATGGACTCTACACCATTATTCAATTTTTCCACTTGTAAGACACCTCAACATTCACACCCATCCACATAGCCCATAAGACAAAAATGTGGACCCCCCACAAGGCCCATAAAATCACATAATTAGTTATTATCATGGATTAAATAAGGGCCTTACTCCTTAAGAATTAAACCTTGAATACCTGGCGGTAGGTTCCCCAAAATACGCTAGCACTTAAATACTTTCCAATGTGTGCCAAAGTTAGCTAAAGCATCAACCACTTGATTACCCTCCCAGTAAATGTGGGTAGCAATCTTCAAATTCAACTTAGACACAAAAAGCTTTATGTCTAATAAAATGTCTTTAGTACTCCACCCCAGTAATCTACCAAAGTTAACAGCATCGATGATAGACTTAGAATCACCTTTGATATGTAGGTTTTCATTCCCCATAGTAACAGCTAACCGGATGCCCTTTAGCAGTGCTCTGGCTTCCACAATCATAGAAGATTGGATGCCAATCCCCCTCGAGTAACCAGCCACAAAATTACCCTTGCAATCTCTGATAACACCTCCTATGCTAGCTCTGCCTGGGTTGCCTTTGGCCGCCCTGTCAAAATTAAGTTTATACCAACCATGGTCTGGAGGTTTCTAGATAGTGTCCCTTCTAGCCAGGGATCTAGAGTTGTCATAGGAATTGGCTTCAAGGTTTTGATGCCAATCTTTGGCCATAATAATTTCCCTCTCAGTCAGACCTTTATCTGGGATTTTCCCTTTAAAAAGTGAAATATTTTCCGCGATGAGCCGAGATCCTATACCAAACACCTTCTTCGGGCTCATCTCAATGTTCCTGAAAATCCTATTATTCCTCTCTTTCCATAAGCACCAACAGATAATGGGGGGCACCTGGTTCCAAATCTCACAAGGTAAGGGGTGGATGAAGGGTCCAAACCAACTCAAGATAAAGGATTTAATGTCCTTACACATAGTCCACTGAATGCCCAAATGCTCTAAAGCCAACTCCCACACACCAACAACAAACAGGCAGTGTAGCAGCAAGTGGTCCACTGATTCTTCATTGCACTTGCATAATAAGCACCTGTTGGGGATTTGGAATCCCCTTTTCCTTAAGTTGTCTTGTGTAAGAATCCTGTTATGGTAGGCAGTCCACTAGAAGAAGTTTATTTTCAGGATCATGTGTCTGTTCCAAATCCGCTTCCAAAGATCAAGGACCACACCCTGGTCCATCAACAGATTGTAAGTCGTTTTAACTGTAAGATCACCTTGCTTGTCATGAGTCCAGAAGAATTCATCAACGATGTTGGTTGACAGTAATCTAGTAAGGGAGAGCAACTCCTACAGGGACTTGGCAAGGAGGTTCAGCTCAGGGGATAAAGGGTAGCAAAGAGCCAGATCATTCCACTTACTGGCCCCTTGTAGGCCAAGGAGGTAATCATTAATGTAAACACCAAAGAAATGTTGTGCCAATCTCATTAGATTCCTAAATTCAGAGTGTTCCAGAGGGGTGTCAAGTAACAAAGGGTCCTCCCATAATATGATATTGTTACCATTTCCAATCTTCCATTTCATCCCAGTCCTAAGCAACCCCTGTAGACTACAAATGTTCCTCCAGGCTAAGGAACCCGAGGGATGAACTTCCGAGAGACAGTCAATCAAAGGTCTATTTTGAAGATTCTTAGCATTCATAATCTTGCACCAATCTTTCCTATTCCTCAGTTGGTCCCAGCCCACTTTGGCCATCAATGCCTTATTGGTACTAGAGATAATCCTTATCCCAAGCCCACCGCAATGTTTAGGTTGACAAACTTTGTCCCATTTAACCAATGCAAATTTCTTTTCCTTGGTCCTCGACCAAATGAAATTCCTTTGTATTTTCTCAAACTTCTTAGCAATATATTTGGGGATCTTGAAAATGGAGAGGAAGTAAACATGGATACCTTGAAGAGCAGTAGATAGGAGCTGCGGTTTTCCGGCATGACTGAGGATGGAACCTTTCCATCTTTCCAACTTCCTTTGGATCCTTTCAAGGACCGAATTCCAGAAGTCAGGAGTGACTTCCTTGACAGGTTTTGCATTGTTTGTTATGTGTTTCAAGATAAATTAAATTGCTTTGAACAATTTTACAGGCTTTATATTGTAGGTTTACTCAAAGTTGTAGATTGCGGCTTTATACTAATTTATTGATTCAATCTATCAAAGCATTTGTTTCTTGTGTATTGTTTAAACCTATTCAATCATTATATGTCCTTATATTACTCAATCTCCATTTTTAGTTGAACAACATAAACATGAAGTATTCATAGAGTTTTATTCTAATAAAAAATAATAATTTTCTTTTACCTTTGGTTGAAATATATTATCAATCTTTTGCCCTATAAAAATTAAAAAAGGAATACCTTCAATTTTGCTAGCATGAGTATAGACTACCCCAAAAAACAATGTACCCATCACAAATAATAAATATAATTGTCCATATTAGATTAGTTTTTGGTTACAAAGAGTTTCTCATTTTAATTTGAAGAGTGGTTCTACTGCATATTTTTTCTATTTTGTATTTCATGCTAACACATTTCTACATGGGAATAAGATGTTTGAGAGGGGAATATGTTTTTGTCCTCTTAAATATTTAAAAAATAACAAATATGAAAAAGCTTGATTAGAGTGTCTTCACAAAGGGGAACGATTTTGAAAGAGTTCAATGGGAAGTGATTTCAAAAGGGGAGATGTTCAAATTTCTTGGCATTCACTTTCTTTTTGATAGTTCACCTTCCACTTGATAGTTGGAAGGCTAGAAGTTGCATACCTTGCAATTTTGGCACTATAAATTGTCCTTATTTTAGTGTCAAATCTTGTAGTATGTTCAAGGACCATTTTACCTCTCTTTGCTAGCTTGGTTCCTAATATAGATGCTAAGTTTTGCGTAGAGTAATTTTAATAGTTATATGTCTAGTGTGAGCATGTTGTTATATCCTTGTTTATTTAGATTTTGAATAATAGTGTAGTCGTGCAGACGTCTATATGACCGCACTAATGTCCCATAATTGTACAATCAATTATTTTGTTTGGTGTTCAAAAATTGTGTCACTTCAACTTCTATTTGTTTGTATCTATCATTTTTTCTCAACTTACCAAGTTCCAACACTCTTTTCCTAACTTAGCCTCTTTTATGATTCTTTAGATTTTGGGAATCCTTTTTACCTCATGTTTTTGAAATTGGGTTTCTTTGCTTCAAGCTCTCCTCCTCCAATTTTCTACAACACTCTAGAATGCTCCAATATTGTGCAATATCTTGTAGGTCTCGTGACCATTCAACATTGCCATCTTGAAGCTATCTCCATTTACAAGGAATGGTTTGTTGTGCTCTCTCCTTGCCTTTTCTTTTACTATTTTGTATTTCATTGTTTCCTTGACATTTTTTAACATCTCCTAAATCTCCTCCATACACATAGGGATAATAGTAGACACATATTATTGTTCATTTATTATTTACATTATTTCTCTTACTCTTAGATACACAAGTTAAAAGCACACACATAAAAATTCTATCGTTGTTCCATTGATTGCTCATTGAGGTTGAAAGACAAACCCAAGGGCTTGACCATTTTAACAGGGTCATTTATAATCAAATCCATTTCTCTATCCTAGAACAAGGACTAAGTTATATCAAATGCATAGAGGTTTGCATTCCTTTTTTCTTCTCGTGTTCTTTTGTCATTTTTAATAGATTTAAGGTGTGCTAAGAGTAATTTATTACTATTATATGCTTTTCAACATATTTCTATTATTTTTTCTCCTTTTTCTATTCTTTTGTGTCCATATTTTATAGTTCTATGGGAGGGACTTTCATTTCCTAACTTACTTGGACAATATAGGAAAAGTTGGATGGCAATGTGGGCACATAGAATCCATGCCAATGAGCTTGTAGACTTACTTCTCGAGTTCTCTATCACATTTTATTTACTATTCTATAACTATATTCTAGAATTTATTTCTGTATTTCAAATTTTCCTTGTTTCCATTTCCTAATTTCATCAATATTCTAATTTTAATAGAGCTTAAACTTTATATTCCAACAGTATATCATACCAAAGTGAGGAAGAAGACATTTTTTTTTTTTTGCTATAATACTCTTGGTTTAACATCAAAGTCATCATTACTTTTGATTTCCCAACCTCTCTAAGAGAGTAAATCCCAAATACTACTCTTCTTGCTTGGCTCCTTCAGCTTGTCACTATAAGATTTTCAGAATTTTTATTTTTAAATGAGACCAACCAAGCTATTTAAAGACAAAACTAGGAATAACCTAATTTGATCAAACCAATATATTTGTATTTACGACTTGAAGTTCTTCATTCTCTCATCATCTCATCACAGAACGATAGGAGCAACATTCTAAGGCCAATATAGCAGAAATGTAGGACAAAAATAGATTCAATTTTTAAAGAGCAAGAGCAGCTTACGAAAAGCAAACTGAGCAGGTACATCGCCTAAGGCAGAGTTCAGAGTGAGTTTGGGCAACAAAAACAAGGATGAACACGGTTAAGCAGTTTATGAGGGAAAAATCTAGGTAGGGGTGCGGTCCAAGATTTCATGTCGGTTGAAGCACTCAAGTGGTACAAATCAGGCATTTGTTTGTGTAATGAACCATTTTCAAAGAAAATACCATTCAATACCCAACAATTCCCATCTGCATCATAATCAATGCATTCAAGGAGGTAATGTTTAATCTTTGAGGTAGGGGAGAGGATCCGGAGTTAGCATCTTAACTTTGCGCTTCTCAAAATCTTACGTGAAAATTTCACCGTTTTTTCTTAAAATCCGTCCTTTTTTCTAACTTTTGAATGACTTGGATGACTCATCGACAATAAATTCCATTCTCTAATGTTTGAAAACAAGAAGTTTATGGCTTGGAATTACAATATGAATCACACTTCACAAAAAGACTAAGACTATTGGTGTCAAAGATTGCTTCCCCAACATTAGACAATGATAATCTGTCTAAATTAACAAATAAGGAAATTGCTTGAAGTGGTGCCAATATCATATAAGTCTAGGGAGATAATACTCAAGGAAAAAGTGATGCTAGTTTCATACTAGTGATTGAGAATAGAGAAGAATTAAATTAAAATTAAACTAAGTTATCAAAGGGCAGCAGTTGAACGAGAAAGGTTGTGACTTCTTCAAAGGGGAATAGTTGTATTTGAAAGGTTGTGAATCCCTCAATAATAAGATATAAAGGGAGATCATTTCATTATGGAGAAGATATTAGTTGTGAAGAAATATTATGTGACTGTTGCAAGTAAATTTTACAACCAAAGATGATGAAACCTCTCCAAGGAAAAATAAGAGATTTAAGGACGAAAAACTTTAACTTCTCTTAGCAAGTTAGTGGACGAAAAAATATAACTTGGGTAGATATTAAAGACATTCATAGCTGCAAGTTTGAAGGAAGATTATAATAGACAAACCAAGATAAGGCACATTCTCATTATATTTTATAAAATTATAAAGTTGAATATTATAATAAAATTCATAATTTTTCATATAAATTTATAAATAGTATACAATTATTATTTTGAGTTAGAATTATTGTTTAAGGAAAAAAAGGAAATATTTTAGAAAAGGACATTATAAATGGTATCAAATATTTGATCCTGCCAGCTTGTGGGGTAAAGCTAAAATGTTAGATACATTCTAGTAAAAAAACTTGAAGGTCTACAAAAGGAAGAAAACATGGATCTTATGCAATAATTATTGTACAAACTTGAGGCCCCTAAAATTATTAACCGATATCGAAATTTCTCAAATCATGCAAAAGCTTGTGTTCCCTTTTATGAGTACCTAGAGGAACTCTGGTACCAATTTCCCAACAAAAGAGGTCTATATGAATACATAAGAAAAATGGCTAAGGAGGAGATTAAGGAGCAAGATCCAAGAGAATCATTAGTGATAACAGAAGAAGGGTTAGAATCAAAATCACAAGAAATTACTAAAAGAAGAGTTCATATTGTGTAAGATGTGTTAGTAATGACATATAATCCCCAAGAAACATCCACCGAATTTCTTGGTAGGGAAATAATTAAACCATGTAATAATGAATTACAATGTGTGGAAATGATTGGACTGTGTGATGTTGTGAACAATGAATTTTCTAAGATTGACCCCCATGAGGAAGAATTGCAAATTTATAAAGGAAACTCCATGATGATACACACTAACTACATGGAGGTTGACCAAGAAACATTCAAACTCCCTTGTTCCAAGATTAATGAATTCGTTGATGGGTTAGTTTGTAGTCATGAGAAGGAGACTTTTAGTTTGCACATGATGGATCTAGGAGAGACCAATATGGGCATTGAGAACAATGGAAACATTCACTAAGTTGTCGTTCCACCTCACTTGAGGATAAAATGGATTTAGAGGAGCTTGATGCTTAAAGAAGTGGGAGATATGGCATGTAGTGAAGGACATCTAGATTCCTTTACTCATATACAAAATTAGATTTGCACAAAGGAATATGATCCTGATATTTACAAAACTCCCACAATTCATCATTGACATAGGATGCAACATTTTTTGTCATTTTGGATGTCCACAATGACAATCAAGAGTTTGTATTCATTGCTTAGGATCTTGGGTGAAAATGAAATGAGAGAGCATAAGATCATGACAATGTATGATCCCATTCGATGTGATCACACCAATATTTCTTATTTATTTTCAAGGCCAAGATCTAGTGAGGAGAATACATATGCTCATAAAGGTGTTTCCAACTAAGTTAAAAGACATACACAATGCAATATATATGAATGAGCATAATTTATATAGTACTCAAGCTAAGTAGAGTATATTATTTCATTACCTACATCTACCACCAGAGAGAGGATGACACATGGGAATGGATTTTTGTAAGCAAGGAGTAACTTATGAAAGCTCGATAGTTGCTATTGGAAATGACAATGACACAAAAAATTTCATCTTCTTATTATGGTATTCATTGGAATGAACCTTTGTAACATCATCCTTCAAAACACACACTAGTGCACATAAGTTCATACAAAAGAGGGAAATTAGTTTATTGGATTATAATAAGAACATATTCCTACCACCTATCTATGAAGGGACTCTTTTGCATAATGAAGATATTTTTATTATCATTGGAGAAGAAGAATTTATTTTCACCACTATTCCAAGGAAAATAGTACCATCTATAGTGCATAACTATAATGCTCCTATGTTATGCATTTTGGATAAGTGGGGTGGAAGGAAAGCATTAATAGAAAACATCACATTGGTTCTTACACAAAGGAGTCAATCAATAGCTAATTGGAAATTCACCTACAAGGTTGTTTGGGCTAATAAAAATCAAATGACAAATATATGGGCTAACAAAAATCAAATGAAATCTATACTACAATTTAATCTAATAACAATCAACCAATGTCACTAATAGGATTAAGGTGCCATCCATCTTGTAAATCTTATGTCATGGTTCCAACATCCTTGGAAAGTGTCTCTAGGCACTTAGGGTGTATTGGGAAATTATTTTATAATATTAATTCTTACCATTGTTTGTAATATACTCATAAGGGGTGATGGGGTCCACTAGTAATGGTAAAGGTGAGTTGTGGACATAAATATTTAATATTGTTTTCCCCACATGTGGACGCCTAAAATGGGATAATTAAAAATAAGGAAAAGGAAAAATGAGTGACAATTGGGATTCTCTAAGTGGGAGCTTGGAATGAGGCAACATGTGTCCCTTGGTATTCCATCATTCATTACATTTAATGTAATGTTTATCTCCCATGCTTGGGCGCCCAAGTTGGAGGGAAAATATTGGAGCCAAAAATGGTGTCTTTTAGTATTCCAAGGGTTGGGTATGTTTGGAATGAAGGGCCATCTTTGGGAGCCTTGTTTTGGGCTTAATATGTCTTCACACATCTATAAATTCAGCCTCTTAGATGTCGAATTATGAGCCATAGTTGGATGTAGAGTTCCATTGTAGGTACAAGGACATGTTGAGGCATAATGAGGTTGTTCATAGGTGCAAAGGTGTTTCCATGGTGGAGGAAAAGAGGAGAATGGAAGTGATTGTATTGTAATTGTTACCCAATTTTACCCTACGGGCTCAATTAGGGGAAATTATGTTTTAAATTCGGCACGTGGATTAAATGTGGCTCCCATAAGGGTTGAGCCCAGCGTGCAGGTGTTCGGTTTTCATTGGGAAGGTCTTCATATGATGTTATTTCACAAGGAAGTCTATTGGAAAGCCTGCCTCAGTCAGATTTGGCATAAAACTCTTGAGGAAGAAAGTCGCTGAGACTAGGTGGATGTCTTGCCGACTGGCAGTATCGATCTATTCATTTGAAATACACCGGTCGCCCAGACTTTTTAGTCGCCAGGAGTTTTTATGTATCTCTCCGCTTGGAAAGAAGTCACGCCGACCCTTGTGCACAAGGCTAGCATCGCCGAAAAAAGGGTGTCATCGGGGAGAGGTCCTGCACAGATGGAAGTCTCGGCGAAAGGTTATGGTCTCGGTGTAACCTCTCGCCAACCAAGCGAGGTCTCGCCGAAAGGGAATGCCTTCAGTGTAATGATGGGGCTTCGGGGTAATGTCTCACCGACTCTAAGAGGTCTCGCCGAAAGTTTTGAGTTCGATGTGAGGTCTGGCTGACCGGTAGATGTCTCACCGAAGGTTTGTGGCCTTGGTGTAAGGTCTTGCCGACCCGATGAAGTCTTGCCAAAATGTTTGAGCTCAGGGACAATGGAAGGACGTTTGGCATGATGTCTCGCCAACAAATGGAGCTCTCACCGAAGTTTTGTGCTTTTGCTAAGATGTCTGGCCGACAGGGTGGACTCTTGCCGAAAGAGATGCGAGCTCACCGAAAGGAGGCATCATCACTATGAGGTCTAGCCGAATGATTGTGGTCTCACCGACAAAAGGGGGGCTCAGTGTGAAGTCTTCCCAACCAGCGGGAGTCTCACTGAGATGCAAGGGTTTGAGCTCGGGAAGAATGGAAGGGGTTGGAGTAATGTCTTACCGACAAATGGTGGTCTCGCTGAAGGAAGTTGAGCTCGACATGATATCTCGCCGATGATGGTATGTCTCGCCGAAGGTCTTGTGGCTTCACTATGATATCTTGCCGACTGATAGAGTCTTGCCGATAGTGATGGACTTGCCAATGGAAAGGGATATCGGTATGACTCTTGGCACCCGTTATGACCTCTTGTCAAATGCGATGGTCTCGGCGATGGAAAGGGATATCGAGATAAATCCTACTGCCCACCATGATGTCTAGCTGATAGCGGTAGTCTGGGTGAAAAATGTATGTTGCGGTATAACTCTTGCACACTTGCCATGACCTTTGGTCGATAACGATTGTCTTGTCGATGGTTTTTTGTGATATTGATATGACTTTTGCATTCGATATGAGGTCTCACCGACAGTTGTATGCTATGTCAATGTTGTTGTAGGGTATAATCGCATCAGGGAGACACGACTAGTGTCTCACCGACATGCGATTCTATCTGAAGAATCTTTTGACCCCTTGGAAATCCTACATGGAGCGTGTTCAACCAATCAGAGGGAACTAAAGGTGAACCGGTGGCAGTTTGACTAATTGACTACCCCTGTGAAGAAGATCAACAGAATGTGCGCGACATGGGTCGGCTCAGTGAAGCAATGGTGTTTGGATCTAACAGGGGAGGTCGGATGCTGCTTCTTGAAGATGGTCAACTTGCAGAAAGATCTTGAGCACAGGAAAGCTAAAAGGAAGAAAAGGCCAAGAGTCTCAGTGACAGTTGGGATCTCTATTGGCAGAGGGTAGATCGATATTAATGGCTAGACTCCAGGGCATTCAAAGCGGCTCTGATGGAAGTTCGAGGGTGGACAGGGAGGCCAAAAGTTAATGATGTGGTTGTAAAAGATTTGAAGACTTCTCCTGAGGGCGATCCTTCACCGACATGGACAACGGGGATACACATTTAATGCAGAAGTAACTTGATTCAAAAGATCTAAGGGCAGATCTTCTTGGAGGTTGATATTTTTGGTAAACCCTAAAGGAGGGGCTGACACTTTTGGTTTTTTGGTTGTATATATGGCATTTTTTGCCTCTTTGTAAAGGGAGTTCAAAGAAAAGAGATTGCGAAAAATAAAGAAAGCATTATTCAGCCTTTGTAACTCATGATATTTTGAGGACTTCCACACAGTTATTTTCTGATAATTCAGGAGCTTTTGGGACCTACTTTGGAGTTCGCTTTTGTATGCTTTTATCCTATTTTCAGTTTGATGTTTCATGTTGAGATTTATTTTAATCCTACATGTTATGTCTTGAGATGGTGTCTGAAGTGAAGATCTTGCAGTTGAAAAGATTATAGATTGTGAAATTTTATATAGTTTAGGCTTGATTAGTTGTGAGAATTTTATATTTTCCTGCTAAGTTAGAGTCTGGAACTAATTTAATACTTGTCTATAAGGCATTTTTATGCAGTGGCTCATATACCGGAGTTGTGTCCTATGCACTTAGTGTTGTCAGATTTTCATTGTGGTGTGTTGTTTAAACGAGATATCAACATATTTCTGGTGTATCACCTTAAAAGTTTTTTTTTTAAAAGTTTTCAGTTGTTTATTGTTTAAGCTTTCTTCTTACACCTTTTCCCTTTCAAGTTTAGGTGTGTTTAAATGTTTATCTGAATAGGAGCCGGCCTAGAACCCGGAGGTTTCACTTCATTCCAACAGTCCCACATAGAAGTGAATCCAATGTTTCTCCAAGATTGCTGAAACTTGTATAGTTCAGTTTAGGGTGCAAATTTTGAGAGATAACAATTTTGGCACGCCCGGTGGGACAGAAGTCAGAATTAAAATTCTTAAGTCTTGCTATTTTGATGTGCTGGCAGTGAGCTAATAGCCTTTTAGAGGTTGTTTCTTAAGCATATCTGGCGACTCTGTGTGGAGAAAAGGATCAATGTGTTTGTTTATATGAGAAGAATAGAAACCAGAAGTTCAAAATCTGTAGAGTTTTTGCATTTATCTCCTCCAAGAAGAAAAGGGAGAACTCTCAGAAGGACTGTTCCTTCCCCTAGAGTTCAGTTAACACCACCTGGTGTTAGTGATAAGGCACTATTTTTATACGAAAGGAGAAGAAGAAGAGACCCTCTAGCTAGGCGTTCAACATCTCCTACTCTTAGAATAGAACCTTCTGTCTCCTCATTTGGGGCTTTCAAGTGTTCAACAAGTAGTACTTCTACTGCAGCAAATACTTCTCAACCAAGTTCAAGTTCAGTACTAGTCAATTCAAGTTCTGCTTCAGCAAGCATACCAACGCATTCCAGCTCAATGGTAGCACCAAGAGCCTTTACTTTCATACCGTTCAACCAGGTTAGTCCCCTTAATCTAGCACAACATGATGACATTCCATTGGCAGTGTTAAAAGGGTTACCAGAGTTTACTGGAGAAGGACAAGTAACACCTTTTGAACATATTAGAGATGTGGCAGCATTGTGCAATGTGCATCATGTGACACAAGAAAATGTAGCTGTGAGATTGTTGGCTGCATCTTTCAAGAAGAAGGTGTTGGAATGGTTTAGAAGCTTGCCGGTGGGTTCTATAAGAACATGGGATGAGCTTGGTGATGAATTTACCAGATTTTTTGAGGAAAAATCTGATCACCTATCTTTGGTAGAGCAGTTAACAACCATTAAAAGAGCCCCACAAGAACAAATGGCGGATTTCAATATTCGATTTCAAAAGAATTAGAACAGAATACCTGCTACGGTAAGGCCTTCTGCTGATTATGCATTTTTGTACTATTTGAAAAGTTTAAATAGTGATATCTTAGTCATGATACAGTCCATGGGGGGTATTTCTTTACCTCAGACTTATAGTATAGCTATTAAGGCAGAAAATAACCTCATTCAAGCAGGCAAGATAGCACCTAGGCCACCTATGCCCTACTTCCTTGAAATTCAATCAAATATGCCATTGCAAATGCCATCTTTAGCCCCTTTACCTGTTGTTCCCGCATTACCCATTGTTGTGAGTCAGGGAGTGTCAGCTACAGGACCATCAAGTGAATTGCAAGAGATCAAGTCTAGTCAGCAAAAGATAGAAAGTATTTTACAGACTATGGGAAATGAGTTGATTAGCATGAAGAAACAATATCAAGGGGCAAGGCCAAATTTTCAACAGCAGAACCAACAACAAGGTCAGAATGCAAGTCAGTCTTATCAAAACCAAGGATATTAGTATCAACATAATAGGAAACCCTATCAAGGTGCTTATCAGAGGAAAAATGTTAATCAAAGACCATTCCAATCTTATAATCCGGTTCCTCTTAATGCTGTAAATCCAGTGAAAGATATGGTTCTAGCTTAGAATAACTTTGTGATAGAAAACAAATGGTATTATTCATGTAATCAAGCACATAACCCAACCTCATGCTCAAATGGGGTAGTTAATCAGGAACTTATGGTCCAAAATGATGTCAGTCCACAACTAGATGCACCTGCTAATATACCTGAACAACAATCGGATATATATTCTAATGAGATTGCATTTTAAAATTGGCAAAGTGAAGAGTTCTGTGGTGTGAATGGTGATTCAACAATTGCAGCCAATACACGAGCTAAGAAAAGAGCTCTAGAGGTGGAGCAATCAGCTGATAAAAACAAGGGGCCTACAACTGTAGAAGCATCATCCACACCTATTCCAAATGTACCAAAGAAAACTACTGTCTTACCAATTAATAAGCAACCTCACAAGAATATAGAACCGGCTGCTGCTAAAGTACATCAGAACGTACCTTTAATTGTACCTTACAACATTGTGGATAGTATGAAGAAGATGAACGTGAATATGACCATGTGGGACTCCTTAAGCATTCCTGGACAGGTTGATCTGCTTAAAAAAGCATTATTTGAAGATGCAAATCCTAAACAAGTTGTTGTTGATTCCCAAAAGGTCGTGATGGCTAATGATGATCAAGGGAAAGTTGCTAATCCCAGTAACAAAGGGAAATCTATGATTCAAGGTAAGAACATGAGACCTCCTCCGTTCTATGTTTCATTGATTATTGGAAAAAAATTAGTGCACAATTGTATGGTAGATAGTGGCGCTACTTGTTCTGTGATGCCCAAGACAGTAGCTGATCAGTTAGGTTCAAAGTATGAACCTTTAGAGAAAGGAGTAGTCCAACTAGATGGCTCATCTGTTAATACAATGGGTCTTATCAAAGATTCTAGCTTAACACTGCATGCCTGCCCTAATTTTTCAATTTCCCAAGACATTTATGTAGCAGATTTGCCTCCGTATTTTGGGTTATGTTTGTCAAGGGAGTTCACGGCTAAAATAGGGGGATACCTTTCGTGTGACTGGTCACACATGTTGTTCTGTACTAGGTATGGAACTAAAGTAATTATTAAGTCTGAGCTACTTGCAAAAGACAATATAGAACCCTATATACCTAGTGCAATAAATGCCAATTGCATAGTTTTTGAACAAGATGAGCATGCTACTGTCTCTGATCCTTGTATTGTTGTTGATGATATTCCTAATATACTTTTAGATGAGTGGGCGACAGGCCAAACTTCTAGTGCTGAAAGTGACTTGGTGTCGAATGCTGGTATGGGTAATTATATGTTTCAAGAAGCTGACATAGTGATGCCTAACTTGGTTAAAAGGTCAGAGAATGATTGTGATTAGCAGGGCGAAGTTTTGGAAATGTATTTTGATGGCTCAAGGAGCAGGCATGGTGCTGGTGGGGGTGCATTATTGGTTTCCCCAACAGTTGAAAGATATTATGCAGCATTTAGATTTGCATTTTCATGCACTAATAACACAACAGAATATGAAGGTCTTATTCAAGGGCTAGAATGGGTGAGGAAACGTGGAATTAAATGTTTAAAGCTGCATGGGGATAGTGAATTGATAGTAAATCAGGTTAGAGATCTGAATGTTGTTAAAAATGATGTTCTTAAATTGTATAAGCATAGGGTTTGGGACCTCATAGAGGATTTTGAAGTTTTCAATATCATTTCAATTCCAAGAAATCAGAATCAACATGCTGACAGGTTAGCAGTTGTGGGGGCTCAGTTTGACATTCCGAACAACGTAAGGAAGGAATGTAATCACAACACATCAAGGTTATTATCAGGCCTTCAGTGCCCGATAACAATGTTAACTGGCAGGTCTTTGAGAGTGATGAGAAAATTCTACAATTTCTGCTTGAAGAGGACATGTTTGCAGCATCAAATCAGGATAAAATCAAACAGCAGTATGGAGACCAGGTACTGCAATTAAAGAACAAGTTGCCTAAGGGTTTGGTCACCTTAGAAAGTATTTTCAACTCTGATGATCAGGCTAAAAGTAATAAAGCCAATTTACTGGTTCAGCAAAATCATTATGAGGACTTAGAAATTACACCCAAGAGAAGCCTCAAGATAGGAAAAATAAACACTGCTGCTGAAAAGCAGTCTTTTATGCAGTTATTCCAAGAATTCATTGACATATTCGCCTGGGAGTATGGAGATTTGAAGGGATTTGATCCACGTCTTGCACGACACACAATAGAATTGGAGCCAACAGCCAAACCCATAAGGTAGAAACAGAGGCCGGTTAATCCCAAATTGGAGCCATTAACGCAGAAAGAAGTTTTCAGGCTTATAGAAAGTGGGATTATCTTTCCCATCAAGCATACTAGCTGGGTTGCAAATCTAGTTCCCGTCAGGAAGAAAAACAGAGAGCTCAGATTATGCGTAGACTTCAGAGATTTGAATTGAGCTTCTTTAAAGGACAGGCACCTTCTTCCATCTATGGAGAAAATTCTCCAATGTGTTTAAGATTCTGAATGTTTTCTTTATTAGATGGATATTCTGGTTATAACCAAATTTTGGTAAAAGAAGAAGATCAATTTAAAACTGCATTCACGACAAAGTGGGGCACAATGGCGTATAGGAAAATGCCATTTGGTTTGTCTAATGTTGGAGCAACCTTCCAAAAGGATATGGACATGGCCTTTAGCAACTTAATGTATAAGTTTGCTTTAGTATACCTTGATGACATCACTATCTATTCCAAGAAGACAATAGATCACATTAACCATTTGAGGCAGATTTTTGAACGTTGTTGGGAGTTTGGAATATCATTGAATCCCAAGAAATGTGCTTTCTTTGTTCATGAAGTAAAGCTTCTTGGGTATGTAGTATCTAGGAAGGGAATCACTATGGATCCTGAAAGAGTTGCAACAATCTTGGAGTTTCCTTTACCTCAACATAAGAAAGGACTTCAAAGTTTCATTGGTCGTATTAATTTTGTCAGAAGGTTCCTGCCTAATATAGCAGCCTTGTTAAAACCCCTTACAACTATGTTAAAAAAAAATGCAGAGTTTAAATGGACCCGAGAAGCAAAATATAGTTTTCAACTGATCAAGGGGGCGTTAGCTTCAACCCCAACATTAGTTAACCCAGATTTCAAAAAGGATTTTACCTTGTATGCTTTTGGCAGTTTTGATGCAATTTCTACAATTTTGGTGCAAAAAAATGTAGAAGGGTTGGAGCAGCTCATTGCTTTTTTCAGCAAGGGTCTGGAAAACTATGAGCAGAAGTATACCTTTGTAGAAAAACATGTGCTGGCTATTGTGAGAAGTTTGAAGAAATTTAGACATCTACTGTCTCATAACAAAATTCATCTACAAGTGGCACATTCTAGTGTGAAAGAATTTTTACTTAGCAAAGATCTAAATGAAAAATGGGCTAGATGGATCACAAGAGTTATGGAGTACGATGTGGATATTCAGGTCACCAAGTTGGTGAGGGGAAAAGGTTTATGCCAGCAATTGGCTAACAAAGAAATTTCAGCAATAGAGGGTGAACGAGACTTAGTTTTAGTTAATGTCGGGACAACAAATAATGAAACTACTAGCTGGTTGCAGGAGATGTCACATTTCTTGAGAACTGGGGAATGTCCACCTAATCTGAACAGAATGAAGAGGAGGTACTACCGACTTCAGTCTATTCCTTTCATCTTGATTGATGATGTGTTATATAGGAAAGATCACAGTGGAGTACTGCTCAGGTGTGTTGATAATGATCAAGTGGATAAGATATTACATGAGTTCCATGATAGAACTTCTGGAGGTCATTATGCTACAAGGACAACATCATATAAAATTTTAAGAGCAGGCTATTACTGGCCTAATTTGTTTAAGGATGCACATACTTATGTCAAGAGATGTTCCAAATGTGCCTTGTTTTCAGGCAAAGAAAAGCTTGCTGCCTTGCCATTGCGACCAATTCAGATAGAGCAGTTGTTTATGAAGTGGGGAATTGACTTCATAGGGGCAATCAATCCACCCTCAAGTGTAGGCCATCGGTGGATTATTACAACAACAGACTATTTTACATGATGCACAAAAGCTTTTCCTCTAAAGGAAGCTAATGAAACAGCAGTACTGATTTTTTATGAAGACGTTATTTGCAGATTTGGAGTCCTAGATTCTATAATTTCTAACAATGCCCTGGAATTTGTTGCTTTGAAGGTTTTTGATTGGGCGTTGAAGAATGGCATTTACTTGGACACAAGCTCCAACTATTATCCTCAGGGAAATGGACTTACAGAGTCCACTAATAAAAATCTGATTAACATTATCAAAAGGACGCTTCAAAACAATCAGAGGGATTGGCATGCCAAGCTAAAGACTGCTCTTTGGGCAGACAAAATTACCCCTAAGAAGGTGATTGGGAACTCACCTTACATGCTGGTGTACGGTAAAGAAGCAAAATTACTTATTTCTACTGAGTTACCCACCTTGGACATTGCCAGTCAGCTGGTCCTGTTTGAACAAACTGATCCACTTTCCTTAAGATATATTCAGCTGATGGAGTTAGAAGAAACTAGAAACAAGGCTATGAAGAACATGGAACGTCAACAAATCCTGATTAAAAGAACATTTGATAAGAAAACTAGATCAAGAGATTTCATGGTCAGAGATCTTGTGCTGAAATGGGATGTTCTAAAAAGCAGGCCGAGCCATCACACCAAGTTTGACAACATGTGGATGGGTCCATTTATTATCAAAGACTACAAGGAACATAATGCTTACCAACTGGCCACAACTGAAGGTGAAGTGCTTCCTATCCCAGTCAATGGGATACACCTCAAGCCTTGTTTTGAGGTTTGATAAGTTCCTCCTTGTACATGCTTTAGGTTAGATTTCATGCATTCAATAAGCGTTGTTGCACTTTAGTTTAGTTGTTGTTACTTTCCCTAAGTGTTGTCCCAGCACAGTGAATAGTTTCATTTCAGTCTTTTCCTATTTTCAATAAATTTCCAGGGACCTGTCTTGTTCTATAAGTCTCAAGTGAGTTACAACCATGTACAAATTTTCCCTAGGTCTGTTTCTAAGTTTTTCCTAATGACTCCATGCCCAATGGACAAGTTTAGGCTACTAGTTTTCATGTTTAGCAGGAAAACATCCAGCTGAGGTCACCAAAAATGTTACCCAATTTTCACCTATGGGCTCAATCAGGGGAAATTATGTTTTAAATTCGGCACGTGGATTAAATGTGGCTCCCATAAGGGTTGAGCCCAGCGTGCAGGTGTTCGGTTTTCATTGGGAAGGTCTTCATCTGATGCTATTTCACAAGGATGTCTATTGGAAAGCCTACCTCAATCAGATTTGGCATAAAACTCCTGAGGAAGAAAGTCACTGAGACCAGCTAGATGTCTTGCCGACTAGCAGTATGGTTCTATTCATTTGAAATACACTGGTCGCCCAGACTTTTCAGTCGCCAGGAGTTTTTATGTATCTCTCCACTTGGAAAGAAGTCACGCCTACCCTTGTGCACAAGGCTAGCATTACTGAAAGAAGGGTGTCATCGGGGAGAGGTCCTATCGACAGATGGAAGTCTTGGCGAAAGGTTATGGTCTCGGTGTAACCTCTCCTCGACCAAGTGAGGTCTAGCCGAAACGGAATGCCTTCGGTGTAATGATGGGGCTTCGGGGTAATGTCTCACCAACTCTAAGAGGTCTCGCCGAAAGTTTTGAGTTCGGCGTGAGGTCTGGCCGACCTATAGATGTCTCACCGAAGGTTTGTGGCCTCGGTGTAAGGTCTTGCCGACCCAATGAAGTCTTGCCGAAATGTTTGAGCTCAGGGAAAATGGAAGGAGGTTCGGCGTGATGTCTTGTCAAAAAATGGAGCTCTCGCCGAAGGTTTGTGCTTTTGCTAAGATGTCTGGCCGATAGGGTGGACTCTTGCCGAAAGAGATGCGAGCTCGCCGAAAGGAGGCATCATCGCTATGAGGTCTGGCCAAATGATCGTGGTCTTGCCGACAAAAGGGGGGCTCGGTGTGAAGTCTTCCTGACCAGCGGGAGTCTCACCAAGATGCAAGGGTTCAAGCTCGGGAAGAATGGAAGGGGTCGGTGTAATATCTTATCGACAAACGGTGGTCTCACCGAAGGAAGTTGAGCTCGGCATGACATCTCGCCGATGATGGTATGTCTCATTGAAGGTCTTGTGGCTTCGCTACGATATCTTGCCGACTGAGAGAGTCTTGTTGATAGCGATGGACTTGCCAATGGAAAAGGGATATCGGTATGACTCTTGGCACCCGTTATGACCTCTTGCCAAATGCGATGGTCTCGGTGATGGAAAGGGATATCGATATAACTCCTGCTGCCCGCCATGATGTCTGGCCGATAGTGGTAGTCTGGGCGACAACTTTATGTTGCGGTATAACTCTTGCACACTCGCCATGACCTCTAGCCGATAACGATTGTCTTGCCGATGGTTTTTTGTGATATCGATATGACTTTTGCATTTGATATGAGGTCTCACCGACAGTTGTATGCTATGTCCATGCTTTTGTAGGGTATAATCGCTTCGGGGAGACACGACTAGTGTCTCACCGACATGCAATTCTATCTGAAGAATCTTTTGACCCCTTGGAAATCCTACATGGAGCGTGTTCAACCAATCAGAGGGAACTAAAGGAAAACCAGTGGCAGTTTGACTGATTGACTACCCCTGTGAAGAAGATCAATAGAATGTGCGCGACATGGGTCGGCTCGGTGAAGCAATGGTGTTTGGATCTAACAGGGGAGGTCGAATGCTACTTCTCGAAGATGGTCAACTTGCAGAAAGATCTTGAGCACAAGAAAGCCAAAAGGAAGAAAAGGCCACAAGTCTTAGTGACAATTGGGATCTCTGCTGGTAGAGGGTAGATCAATATTAATGGCTATACTCCAGGGCATTCAAAGCGGCTTTGATGGAAGTTCGAGGGTGGACACGGAGGCCAGAAGTTAATGTTGTGGTTGTAAAAGATCTGAAGATTTCTCTTGAGGGTGATCCTTCACCGACATGGACAACGGGGATTCACATTTAATGCAGAAGTAACTTGATTCAAAAGATCTAAGGACAGATCTTCCTAGAGGCTGATATTTTTGGTAAACCCTAAAGGAGGGGCTGACACTTGGTTTTTTGGTTGTATATATGGCATTTTTTGCCTCTTTGTAAAGGGAGTTCAAAGAAAAGAGATTGCGAAAAAAAGAAGAAGCATTATTCAACCTTTGTAACTCATGATATTTTGAGGACTTCCACACAGTTATTTTCTAATAATTCAGGAGCTTTTGGGACCTACTTTGGAGTTCGCTTTTGTATGCTTTTATCCTATTTTCAGTTTGATGTTTCATATTGAGATTTATTTTAATCCTACATGTTATGTCTTGAGATGGTGTCTGAAGCGAAGATCTTGCAGTTGAAAAGATTATAGATTGTGAAATTTTATATAGTTTAGGCTTGATTAGTTGTGAGAATTTTATATTTTCCTGCTAAGTTAGAGTTTGGAACTAATTTAATACCTGTCTATAAGGCATTTTTATGCAGTGGCTCATATACCAAAGTTGTGTCCTATGCACTTAGTGTTGTCATATTTTCATTGTGGTGTGTTTTTTAAACGAGATATCAACATATTTATGGTGTATCACCTTAAAAGTTTTTTTTTCTTAAGTTTTCAGTTGTTTATTGTTTAAGATTTCTTCTTACACCTTTTCCCTTTCAAGTTTAGGTGCGTTTAAATGTTTATCTAAATAGGAGCCGGCCTATAACTCGGAGGTTTCACTTCATTCCAACAGTCCCACATAGAAGTGAATCCAATGTTTCTCCAAGATTGCTGAAACTTGTATAGTTTAGTTTAGGGTGCAAATTTTGAGAGATAATAGTAATTTCATTTGTTTGAAGATAATGCATACTTGGCCTCTCTTCTTAGTGGAGTTTTTCTCGCAAGGGTTTCTCCACGTAAATCATGTGTTTTGTGATGTCCTTGTGTTGCTGATTTGGGCCTCATTGCTGCTATCTTATTATGATGTTATTATTAATATATTGCTGCTATAAGTTCACATAAGGTAGTGCTTATAATCATGTTATGTTGGATGATTTTTGGCATCATACAAAAGATGGATCTAATCATGGTAATTCCATATTGAGGCAACTTAATTTTTAGATTTGCATATAAGTTTTAAATTTTCATGTTGTTGTAATCTAAGCCTTGAATCTCATTCTTTGAAGTCATATTTGGATAGAGATTGAATTTCACAATAATTTTTAATTGAACTTGTTTATTTCTCATCATTTGGTATCAAAGCGTAAGGTGAATGAGGTTATGGGTATTCCTTCTTTTTGATTTCTTAGCTTGGAAAGCTTGTGGGAATTTGTTAGAAGGAATTGGCAGTTGTTGGAAGGATTTTGGGTCAGCAATGAAAGTTGTGTGAGTTAACTTTGTTTTGCATATTTGTGAAATTGGAAGCCATGGATATTATTAATGTGATCTATGTTGAGCATTGTAAGCTCATGATGATGAATCTTTATAGAGTTGGTTATGTTATGGCAACTTGGAGTGCTTGTTTGACAATATGTGTGTATCCTCTTGTTTGGTAGTTTTGTTCCTTTACCTTGTGGTCATGTGCAACAAGAAGGTGTTCATGTTGGATGGGTAGAGACATCCTAGTCACATGGAGAAAGACGCTCGATTTGGACTACAAAATGAAGTGCTTATGTTGGCTTCATGATTTTAACCCTTGGTTACATGAAAGCATTGGAAGATAAGCCACTAACCTCTTTGTGAGTTATGGAGATTATATGTTTCATATGTTATAAGCCCTTGGACAACTTGGTTTCTCTATTTGGTTGCAATTTACTCTTGTTTTTAGTTGTGGATTTGTAGATACATACATTTATTCCATTATTCAAATGACATGTTTTTGATAAGATAAGCAACATTTATAGGGTGATGTACCCTTTACACAACGAGCCTTAGGGGCTAAAAAAGATTAGGTCCAAACAAAAAAGATACTAACTTTTCCCAAAAAGAAAAAGACAATCACAACTAAGACACCACAAAAGCAAAAAAGAAACACAAACAACACCTAGTTACTAGTAACCAGGAGAGACAACACACTTAGGATGGACATCAGTCCTAAGTCTAAGACATACAACAACCCAAACCTGGCACCACACCAAGAGTATAGAAAACGAGGACAAAACCATTCCTGATACAAGGAATCAACAAAGGCTTAGAGCCAAGAAATGACCCACAAATAGTGGGCCCCAAGAGACTGCCTGAAATAGCTAGGCCACAAACCACCTGGAGCAGCTAGAATCCACTAAACCTTCCACTCAAAATAGACCAAAGTGAGCCTAACCAACCACAGACCCAATAGACAATAGAAAACCTGTAGCACAGGAACAACAACTTCGATCCCTTCTTCAAACACGAGTCGAACCAGGATGCCAACTCAAAATCCACCTCATTAGGAGAGAGATCCCCTCTATTGGAGAGGATCACATGAATTTTTTTTCCATTGAACCCAAAGATCTCCAACAACCCTATACTCCACCTCCATAGGAGTAGATCCCACCTCAAAAGGGATAGCAACATAGAAAACCAGAAAAGGGAGCTTCCCAAAAAAATCACAACAACCATCTTCACCTCGATAGAAGAGGAATCCACTTTGATAGGATCAGGTTGTAGAATCAAGGAGAAATCCACCACTCCCATAGAGAAAGTAAACACACCATCCTTCAACAAACCCAACAACAAGAAAAAAAGAGGAGTAACAACCACATACATAACTGGGTCAAGAGGAAATACAACCCAGTTGACCACCAAGGGGAAGAGGACCACAACAACCAAAAATGGTAGAGACCCACAAGAGCTCTAGCAAAAAAGTCTTTGAAGCCACACTAAATCAAGGAGAAAGATTTGCCTATCCACCACAACACACCATAAGCTATGCCCAAACAAAGAGAGGTCGAAACCTTACCCAACACTAAATCCATCCAATGAGAAGAAGAGAGCCCACTAACCAACACCACCACCCAAGCCAACCCCAGCCAAAAGCCCATAAGAGTAGACACAACATTTCGAGGAAATCTGGGACAACCCCGAGAAAACCAAGGAAAAGGCATCACTTCCGATAGGAACCAGTGACCCACACAGACGACACCAAGAGTCCCAAATAGAAAGGGGACAAAGCACTTATGGTAGGCCAAGGAGGCCTCCCACTAGTCGAGAGAGGAAACTAACCACAACCCCAATGCAAGCTGAGGGCACACTAGTTGGGGGGGAAACAAAAGCTAACCCCCAAACCAACACCATTGCAACCCCCACCAAGAAGAGAAACAACATCCTCTTGCAGAGCCTCGACACCCGCAACATAGGGCAAAGAAGCCACCAGATCACCAATAAACGGTCCTCACTGTTTATAGTAACCAAACTAGGGACAATGCCCTCTTTGCAGCAAAATGGAGCCACCACACGTAGTAGCAGGCCATTAGAAAACCCGACAAGAATAAGGGAAGGCATTCTCCAATGAATACCCACCACATCCACCATGCAGTCATAGGGATGACCAGTGAACCAAACCAACCATCGACCAGAAGGAACGAGCAAAGTCCATCGCCATCCACCTTAGGCCTAGCTTTGTTGTCCACAACATCCTCACATTAGAAAATGATAACCCCTAGTTGTGCAATGGCAAGATCAGGGGAGACAAATAGTAAGAATCCCATCGAATGAGGGCTACCTAGGACAGTCTCCACTGAAAAAATGTACCCAGATATGCACATCAAGTGCTGGAATGCCAAAGCCCATAGGAAAACCTTTAAAGATCTTTGGCCAGAACCAGAGACCTACAAAGGAGACATGAGGAGTCCCAAAAAATAAAAATGCACCACCCCATCCACAGGAGAAGTGCCCACAGGGAGGGGAGCAACATGCCACACAAAGGAAAACCCACCACACACCCAAACTGCAAAATCCACCTAAAGGAGCATTGACGTCCACTAGAAGGAGCCCAAAACCAAACACTCAAGCCAAAGGAACCCAAGCAGTCAGGGCACCGTGTCATCATCTTCAAACTTAGAGTCCTTGCCATCATTGATGCTAAGAGAATTTAAATTTGGAGCCCCGCTCCTATTCCCACTCGACTGTTGTAGAGACATTCTCGAAACGTGCTCCTATTCAAATGACATGTTGCATGTGAATGTCTAGATGATTAAATGGATTTTAAGTTTACAAAGATGGGTTTGCATGTTTTACATGTTAACTAAAATATGTGATATGTAGATCTATGATGAGACTGTATTCAGGGTGTTTTGGTTGAAGACAGTTATAAGTTTGCATGGTTGCTTGGAGGATTCTTATTTGATCTATGGTTACTCCTATGTGGCTTTGTTTGGAAAATCAGAACTAGCATTGGTCCTAGTGTTTGAGTCTTGGGAATCCACATGTAATACTGATTATCTCTATTATGCATGTTACTAATGTGGGGTTGAATCTATTTTTCCAGTTATTGGATTATCTCTATTATGCATGTTACTAATGTAGGGTTGAATCATTTTAAACATTGAATTTCCAAAAACCAACTAGAATCATCCATCTATGACCTTCAGTAATGCAATTTTGTTCAGGAAAACCTACAAAAACTAGTCACACAATTGTCAATTTCTGCACCACATCTATCATTTTTTCACACATCTACAATACCACAATTGCAACTTTTTGTCACACATATGAAACTATCTACATTGTAATTGTAAACTTTCTCTGACACATATGCTTAGGCCAAGATAAATTAAGGTTTCCATTTCTTAATCTAAACTTCAAACATCATGTCTGATTAATTTAGTAATCTGATGATGCAGATCATGGAGGGAGATCATTAACCAACCACAAATTAATCAGCTTTGGACAATCCTTTAACCTTGAAAACTCTAACTTACTATTTTCTCACAATCTCTTCAAACTTGCTTGTAGTATTCCAAATAGTGAAATTTGACCATAACTTTCAAAAAATAACACCTACCCACAAACAAAAACAAAATTTAGATATCCATTAAGCCCCTTTCATAACATACCTCAAAATATCATAGGGTTTATTTGGAACATATCATTCAAATCTCTGCAACTACGTTTGCACAAAAGCTTAAAAGAGTAGAAATTCACTGTAATTTGGTCATAACTTGCAAGCCATACCTCATTTCCAAAATATGAAACCTATTTTGAGTACCAATTTGGAAGTTATTCAACATAGGTGGAAATTAGGTGTAGTTGTTTTGCAACGTAGGGCCTTAAAATTCACTGTCATGTTGCTACAAGGCCTAATTAGGCTTGTTTCAAGAAGGGTTTATTGGTTCTCTAAACTCCTGACCTCAAATATCCTCTCAAACAACTTAAACACTTAATTTAGGGCCTTTACATGCTAATTCCATCAACTGGGATGGGTTCCAATCATCTTTTCTTCAAAACCCTACTTTTATACCCCATTCTTGTTCAAAAACATGCTTTTACTAGCCTAGGACATCATCATACCTGCACAAAACCTTATCCCTAACTCCTATAACTTGGAGAGAACAAAGAGAATGTCCACACAGACCTATGCACCAAGTTTTGTGGATTTTCACCCATGATATACTGAGAAACTTATTTTTTTCTATGCCACTAGTTAACCCAACCAGGGTTTCAAGTGGTCTACAAACAAAATGCAATATCTCTCTTGTTTCTTAATGAAATGGACTGAAACAAAATGCCACAAAATTTGGATTTAACCCTCTATCATCTATAGTAGGATTTAGATCTTCATTTGTCTGTACAATCACGTGCCACTAAGAGGAACAATAAGGAACACAATAATAATGTAGAAAATGAATTGTTTATTGCTCCAAAACCTCCTCCCAACCTTCAACAACCAAAAAAATGGTGGAACCAAGTCTTTTTAACATTTCCCAACTAGTTTCAATAGTTACAAACCAACTTCTTTTAATTCCAATCGACTTTGACCCTTCATCTTCCTTTTGTTGCATTTTTGCATTTTTACAATATGACAATATTTGCAAGAATTGACAACTTTTACAATATTTGCAAAAGGACTCAACAAACCACCTAACCACCTATTAATGGAATCAAACACACCTAAAATGTTCTCATAAACCTCATTGCATGAACTCAACTAGGTGCTCTTGCACCATACTCCCGGAGAAAGAAGAATTCAAGTCCCTTTTGAATTGAGTGTAGTAATAGGGATCCACCTTTGAACTCTCTTGCTTTATGTATTCTATCTTTTGACTTTTGGATTCCTTGAAAAATTTCCATGTTGTCTTCATCTTTACCTTGGGTTTCATCTTGTCAATGCAAACTTGCTTCCCTTTTGTTTTGCTACCTTGTAACTGATCTTTTTTCCCTAATGGACTACACACTCTACCCCAACACCTTGTTCTCCTTCCAAGATCTACTTCATCTTAAATTTTAATCTATCTCTCCTTAAGGCTGCAATAACACAACTCTTCTTACCAATCCTTGCAATACTATATTTTTCTCTCTTCTTATTGTCTATATAATCAACAACCTTTCCTTCATCCTTGTCAATTTGGAAAATAGGGTATGGACCCTTTGTCTTGAAATTATGCCACTCAACTTCATCTTCACCAATCTACCTATTCAATACAAACATAAAATAGAATGCACCCTCATACTCCAATTGCAGATGTGGAGTGTCTTCAATCACCTTGAAGGTTTTGTCTTCCCACTTTGGAAACCTTGCATGAGAACTGACATTTTTCCTTGAAACATCATATGTTTACTTGAACTGACATTTCCACATCAACATGTTCTTGCAAAAAATCTTGAACCTCTAATGCTAATTGATCAATCCTAACTGTTGTTATAATAGTCAAATGTTTACTTACCATTTTATTAGTTGCCTCTTCCTCTTTTTTTGGCTTTTGTTCTTCAATCAAAGACTCCTTAATGTTTGATTTTTCTACTCCCACTTGTCTTCTTCTTTGAACAATCTTCCTTATAGGCCACATAACCTTTTTCTTGGCTGGTAAATGCCAACTTTGCATCTCAATCTTCACTCTTTCTTCCATCTTTTTTTGAATTTCCCTCATTAGTTCCAAATCCTACCTCAACTCTATTATCTCTTGATCCACATCTATTTGTTTTTCCTTCTCCTTTTTCTTCTCCATCTCTTTTTCCTCTCTTTTCATCACCTGTTTCTTTTTTTTGTAAACCTTCACTTTGCAAGTATCTCTTCAATACATCCATTCTTCACACACACAACTATCCTCTAACCAATAGGATTCTAGAAGATGCACTCTCCAAGACCTCTTCTACCCACTTCCTCTTAGTGGAAGAAATCTGCACACCTTCTACCTAGCTTCATCACTATTGGAGGACACAACAAACCTCTCACAACTTCCTCTGAGGGTCTTCTAGCTCTGATATCAATTGATGTAGAGCATGGAGGGAGATCATTAACCAACCAAAAATCAATCAACTTTGGAAAATCCTTTAACCTTGAAAACTCTAACTTACCATTTTCTCACAATCTCTTCAAACTTACTTGTAGCATTCCAAATACTAAAATTTGACCATAACTTTCAGAAAATAACACCTACCCACAAACCAAAACCAATTTTAGATACCCCTTAATCCCCTTCATAACATACCTCAAAATATCACATGGTTTATTTGGAACAAATCCTTCAAATCTCTATTTCTACGTTTGCACAAAAGCTTAAAAAATAGAAATTCACTGTAATTTGGTCATAACGTGCAAACCAAACCTCATTTCCAAAATATAAAACCTATTTTGAGTACCCATTTGGAAGTTATTCAACTTATATGGAAATAATGGGTGGTTGTTTTGCAACATAGGGCCTTAAAATTGACTGTCCTACTGCTACAGGGCCTAATTAGGCTTGTTTCAAGAAGGGTTTATTGGTTCTCTAAAATCCTAACCTCAAATCTCCTCTCAAACACCTTAAAAACTTAATTTAGGGCCTACACATGCTAATTCCATCAACTAGGATGCGTTTCAATCATCTTTTCTTCAAAACCCTACTTCTATACCCCATTCTTGTTCAAAAACATGTGTTTACTAGCCTAGGGCATCATCATACCTGCACAAAAACTTATCCATGACTCCTATAACTTGCAGAGCACAAATATCATGTCCACACAAACCTATGCACCAATTTTTATGGATTTACACCTGTGATATATTGAGAAACTTATTTTTTTCTATGCCACTGGTTAACCCAACTAGGGTTTTAAGCGGTCTATAAAGAAAATGCAATATATCTCTTGTTTCTTAATGAAATGGAATGAAACAAAATGCCATAGAAACTGAATTTAACCCTCTATCATCTATAGTAGGATTTAGACCTTCACTTGTTTGTATAAGCACATGCCATTGAGAGGAATAGTAAGGAACACAATAATAATGCAAGAAATGAATTGTTTATTGCTCCAAAACCTCCTCCCAACCTCCAACAACCAAAAAAGGGTGGAACTAGGTATTTTTATCCTTTCCCAACTAGTTCCAATAGTTAAAAACCAACTTCTTTTAATTCCAAATGACTCTGACCCTTCATCTTCCTTTTGTTGCATTTTTGCTTTTTTACAATATAACAATATTTGCAAGAATTGACAACTTCCTAACCACCTATTAATGGACTCAAACACACCTAAAATGGTCTCATAGACCTCATTACATGGCCAAAACCCAAAAATCAAACCAAAATAACAAAATAGTCTCATGGAGGCATGAACTCAACTTGGTGCTCCTGCACCACCTGACATAGAGACCTGAGACCTACTAGATTTCTTGTTTTGGCATTTGCACTTTCCATATTTTCACATTACTTAGTTTAATCACATCCTTAGATTAAATTTTTTATCGAATATCATAATCAACAATCTTAGCATTTTGAAATCAGGAAACCAATCAATCTTGATCAGACCTTAGTTATCCCTTGATCTTCTCGATCCACATTCTTTCACCATCCTATCAACAAGTTGGGCCTAAAACTCATTAGTCTAATTTAGGTTCAACTCTTATAAACCAACATCCTGATCATTGTCCTTTTGAGGTCTAGACACTTCTAGTGATCACTTTGGTCTATTATCATTTATCAATATCCCTTTAAAATAAAAAATCCACAAAAATAGCATAATTTCATACTCATTTGTAAGCATCCTTTAAAATTAAAAATCCAAAAACATAGCATAATTTCATACTCATTTGTAAGCATCTTTTAAAATAAAAAATCCAAAAATATAATATAATTTCATACTCATTTACAAGAATCTTTTAAAATGAAAAATCCAAAAACAACACAACCTTTAGCATAGGTTCACACTTTCTTAAAACCACAAAATCCAAAAAAATCTAAAAAACTAAAAAACCCCAAAATAACATCTTTTAGCATATCAGGTCTTTATTAGTTGGAACAAGGTCCCAGAGCAAGAGAAAACAAATGGATCCTACAGTTGACCCTACTTTTGATCCCACTAGCATGATATAGTTTGGGACATCCTCAAGTTCAAAACCAACATCACAACCAAGATCTACCTTACCTCCTTCTGATGATGAGTTACCTTGACTTAAGTTAAACAAAATTTAACCTAGGAGGAAATTGATGACACTTCACAAGATCCCCAAATATTAAAAGTGATAGATGCACTCTTTTCTATAGATCTCAATAGATATTTCTTATCAGTTGCACAAAATGGAGCTAGGCTTCCTATGGATTTCAATATTTCCACTTTAATGGAACCAACACCTAATTTGACATCCCAAAACTAAGGTTCCATTAACATGATATCCCCATCAAACAATCTCACTTCACAACAACTAAGCACAAGTATGCCACTTGGAAGAACATCTCACAATGTGACAAGCTTGAACTTACCTACACCTGTACCATTTGACTACATTTCCCAAACCCACTTTACAACATGTCACTGTGTACCCAAACAACAATGCAATCAAGTAGTATAACAATGTTGATACAGAGTATCACAAACCAAAATCAACCCATCCAAAATCAACAATCAAGTATTTCACTTCCTAGGTCACAGACAAACATGACCAACTCTTCGCAACATACAAACAAAAACATCAGCACAACTCTAAACACATCATTCCCACAAAACACCACAAAAATAAAACCAAACACAAACACCCACATGCCCAGAACTCAAACTTAAACATTTACCAAATCAAATCAAAGTTTAAAAAAACCACGACAACAACAACAAAGTACCTTTTCCATAAATAGGTACTTTCCTCAACACAACATGCCACCTAACCAACAATTAGCATATACACTCAAAACTAACCCCATACCAACATGCACATCCCACTTTAACCAAACCACACAACCTATGCCACAACATCATTACTCGACCGCATTTAACCGACACATGTCCCAAATTTCAACCAAATGCCAAACTATCAAAACATAAATCCACCTCTAGATCCTATGCAAAATCAAACCCACAATCCCCAAACAAACACAATTCTTGTACCTCCATCACCAATAGAGATACTATCTCAACAATTGTAAAGCTTACAACAACACATCACAAATCTGTAGGTTATTGGACTTAAAAAGATATACACAATGGAGGAAATATACCATGTCCTTACCCCTTTTTCAGATTATATACTTTTTTTAGATTATGTTACTAATGTGAGGTTGAATATATTATATTGGTATGCTTATTGCAATGAGAGATGGTTATTGGGAGTACCTAATATAAGTGGTCATTTGAATCTTTAACAGTTGTTTATGGTGTATGAGAAGCTTTGTTCACTTTTAGTAGAGTTTTGGAAATAATATTAGTCATGATACCATGTATAACTCGGTATTACATTTATTGGGAGATTTATGTAGTTACATAATGTGTTTTATCTTCTTTGTTTCAAGATTTTGGTTCTAAGTTGTTGTTATAGTGTGTAGTGAGCCATGGATAATCTTTGATTAGAAGATGGATGGTCTTTTTCAATGGTTGTTAGTGTCATAAGGATCTCTTGGGTTCTGCACTTAGATTGTAGTGGGAGTTTAATGACATCTTTGGTTATATTGACAAAGGATGTGTGGCATTTGTATCTTCTTGGTTTGGAGATTGTGGTTGTACTTTACCTTTTGGGAGCTCATGGTGTTGAGTTCTTTGATTATGTTGGGGCCATGAAGGATCTTTAGTTAGAAGATGATTATCGTGATGCTTGGAGAGCTTGGTTACACGGTTCAGTGGGAGTTTTGGCAATGATGTTGATTCATCATTTGATGATGACTGATTATTTTCATGTGACATCCTAGGATGGGATGTTAGATCATGATGTCATGATATGTTTTGATTTTATAATTGGAAATTTGACAATGATCTCATTTGTTCTCTTTGGTTTTGAGTATTAATCATTTGCTTGGAGCTTCATGATTTTGTAGGGTTGCATTTGAAGTTGGCATGAATTGATTGGTGGATGCTCATGGAGACTAGAGAGACTTGGGTGAGGCTAAGAGATCTCTTATTTATGAGATCATATGTTGATATGGTTACTCTTTGATGAGGATTTTTTCAGAAAGATCGAGGAGCCTACAACTGATTATAGATGTGAATCCATTATGGACATGAAGAGAAGATTGTCACTGATTGGTGTTGTGTTTTACAAGATAATCTTGTATCCCGCTCTTGATCTACTCAACAAGTGAATGATATGAGAGGTATTTCCCACCTGATTATTAGTTGCATTCTTTATTTTGTATCTTGTCTTCTCATATGAGTTAGTCTTGAATATAAAGATTATGAAGAATTTTTAAGAAGAAGATGCATGGTTTATGGTTTTTTGTTGTTCTCCTTGTTTTGGTCTTGAGCTATGGATCTAGTTTTGAACAAACTTTTTATTTTGTAAAACAAAGGGTTTCACATTCTTGCTTTTGCAAAACTTAGCAATGTGTCTTGATTTGTTGCAATTATGGCATATGAAACCTTTTGAACAAGCTTACTTCTAGCCATTCTGGATCTACATTCAAAACTCTTATACCCAAATCCACTACATGTATAATAGTAGCCATTAAAATATTGAAACATCATGCCATTATTGTAACCAATCATCATTTGATTTATATGCATTCACTAGCTTTATGACCAAATCTATTGCATGTAGATCACTGACCGATAAATGATTGAACATTCTAATTCATTATGCTTCTACACTCTATATCTCTATGTCCAAATTTATTGCAGGAATATAACAATAACCATTAAAAGATGAATACCTTTGTGCAACAGGTTATCTGATAGGAGGCCTTTTGAATTCTTTCTTCTGGTTCTGGATTTGTTTGACATTATTCTTCTTATCATTCTTCTTTTAAGCATTGTTTGGTATCTGATTTACCTTTGAACTTTCTCCTTTCTTAAACCCTAAACCTTCTTTGTCTTTAGAAGCCTTCTAATTTGCAATCATCTCATCAAGCATTGTGGAGCTCTTCTTGAACTTGTCCTCTTGATTCTTTGTTTTCTCTAGATCTGATCTCAAAGTTACAATCTCTTGTTTGAGCTTTGAACATTCTTCAGATTTGTCTTTCAGTTTGGTATTCAGACAATCTTCAACTCTTTTTCCTTCTTCAACTTGCACTTTTAGACTGGTGATAGTCTCATTTGATTTCTTGAGCTACTCATTTGTTTCCTTGATTCTTTTAGTAGCTTTCTTGAGTTTCTCTCTCAACTTCTTAATATACTCATCTACATCACTAAGATCCTTTTTTAGATCTCTATTCTCAGCTTATGCTTTATCCAAATCATTACAGGCTGATTTGAGTTCTCTTTCCATATCAACCTCACAATTTTCTTCACTAAACCCTTCAAGGATAATCTCTTCCAGAGGAATATGATACTTCCTTGTAGCCATGTTTTCAACCTTCAAGATCTACCTTAGTGATCAATCCAATTGAAGGAACCAAGCTCTGATACCAATTGTTGAACACCCAAAATACTTAGGGGGGGTGAATCAACATTCCCTGAAATTCATTAACTTAAAATGCATTTCATAATATCTCATTCAATGTGTAATAATGAAAAATAAAATAAAATCATGCATCACATCAATAGACACAAGAACACCATATTTTTATGTGGAAAACCCAAAAAGGGAAAAACCATGGTGAGGATTAGATCACAATATTTACAAGATATTACATAATGACTCACTGCCAAGTGGACTCACTATCTAGAGGACTCACTGTCCAAGGAATAGAAGAAATGGCACATTGCAAGGATAGAAAAGAGGGTGGATCACTGCCAGGTATTGAATTGATTAGAATACATCTACAACATGTTGAAGAGAATTCTAATTAGGCTTAGAAAATTGACTTAACACACTTCATACTTCACCACAATTTTACTTCACACTTCTCTACACTAGATATCACACACAAAAACACTTAATTATCTCACCTCTCACCTCACTACACAAGGAATAAACCTTGTATATATATCACAACCAACAAAAACATCAATTAGGTCACCTAATTAGATGTGTCATACAACACAGTAACTTGTTGGATCAAAACTCAACCACACATGCTTCATAGAATAAGCCAACACATGTGACACATCAAAATAGGTTGGCATGACCTATAATTATCTCATAAGTCGATCCATGACCTTTAATTCCGCACAACCCCAAAACCTTTAGGTCAAACTTCTGGTGACAATTAGGTCAGCCTAATTAGATGTGTCATACAACACAATAACTTGTTGGATCAAAACTCAACCACACATGCTTCATAGAATAAGCCAACACATGTGACACATCAAAATAGGTCGGCATGACCTATAATTATCTCATAAGTCCGATCCATGACCTTTAATTCCACACAACCCGAAAACCTTTAGGTCAAACTCTGGTGAAGCAACAATAGAATGAACCGACTGTTCATTCACAAATCGACGCACAGACCACCAAGACACTTGCCATTTGGAGCATACACACTACTGAAATCCACAAACACTTCCTCAAATCCATATAACAAACTATTCATCTACAATGCATTCCAACATACACTCTGTCATTGCAACTCTGCAATTTTCAGAGCTGATCTCTGTCAATGATATCTTCAATTACGAAAGATGTCAAGCCATGAAACTTTGGATTTAGACTCTTCCAAAATTCACCAACATTACCTTAAAACCACATAACCAAATTCTTCATAGCAGAGCAATGCGAACCTCAAAACTAAATCACAAAACACTAAAATTGCACTCCGAGACATGCAATTATCAAAAACATTTGGTCTTCTCTGGACCAACATTTTTACAACTGTTCAGTGGGATGACATCACTGACAACACCATATTCAATCATTCTCATCAATCATCAATTATACATCAATGCGTCAATATTGACATCAATGAGAACACCATATTAACATCACATACCATACATCCATCAATCTTCCAACAAAATCATCTGGTAACCCCCTTTTTGAAATTTGCAACTCCTGAAAAATGTAACTCCCTTGCAAGAATTAAATTTTGAACTCCTCATTCTCTTGCAACCACTAGGTTCCTAGAATAATGCATTACCAAAATAGGAGCGTTGAAATTCTTAGCATGGAGTCCAAATCAGCCATAAAATATCTAATTCGATACTCTGGCATTGGATTTCATATTTTTACATTTTTTAAATTTGTATATCAAATATACATTTTAAAATAATCAACAATTACAAATATTATGAACCAAATAAATTTAGATCCCTTATTTCACCCATAGGATTGACATTCAAAGCATAATAATGCCTACAAAAATTAATTTTTAAATCATTGCTTTGAGAGAGATGAACCAGGGGTCGAAAAATTTACTTGCAACAAGCCAAAAATCAAACAAAACAAGAAAAAATATACTAATTATTTTTTTGGGATGCAAGATTGCTTGTCACACCTAGATGCTTCTGCATCATTGACCTGCTTCACCTAAATTGCATACATGTCTTCCTACATTATAGGAAAATACCATCTATAGTTTATAGTAGTAGAGAGAAACACCTAATTTCTTGTAGCTACTACATGGAACCCTTAAGTACCCTTTGAAATATCACCATGCTCATAGTTTTCATCGTATGTATGCCAATAGTTTCAAAAGTGCACTTGCATTGTCATACAAAATCTAGTAACTTAGATAAGTATGTGGATGTGTGGTCCTCTAAAGGACTTGTGGTTGCAACAATATCAAGATTTGACTTAGACAAGTCTCCTTGCAAAGCTACAACATTTAAAAATGGTCTCAACTTAGCCCAACTAAATTGAAGTAGTTTTACCAGTTTGTGATCAAATAATGTTAATACAAACTTAGAAAAAGTTCTTCAACTTCTCTCACCAAAAACCTTACCATAAACTCTATGAGGTGAATAGCACACCAAATTTCAAATAGAAGCACTAAATTCCTTCTTGAAGCATATCCATGTGTTGATCACATATTAAGTTTGGATTACTACCTAAAAGAGTCTAGTTTTACCACTCAACTTTATTTTTGAGCACTATGCTCACAAATTTCCTACTTTAGTTAATTATGTAGGAGCACCCTTGACTTTCCAAGAATCTTCATCAACTATATATATGTATGTATGTATATTATTTTCTCTCTATTTTGTAGGTTTTTCTTTATGTTCCATGAGTTAAAGAGTGCATTTTCTTGAATCATCTAGATGGTTCTCTATTATTTTTTTCTTGGTGTAATGGAACTTGGTTGTGTATTTCATATTGCATTTATTCATGGAGGGTTCCTTTAGTTCTTCTACTTGATTTGATATTGTGCTATGTGGTAGGAAATTGATAGCATCTCATCTTGCATGGCTAAATAGAGCTTCATTGATTTGGTTTACATATTCCTATCTTATCAATTCCTTGTTGAATGAATGGAGGCTCACCATTTGAGATTAAATCCTATTTTTTCCTCTTAGGTTGTTTTTTAATTCAAATGGGGGGATTAGGGGATAGTATTAATAGAAGCCAAGTGGATCTTGGTTAATATTGTAGCATGTCCTAAAGAATCTATATTTGTTTTGATCCCTTGACCAGATAATTGATAATCTTAATGATGTACCAATTTTAGAAGGTTATTCATATCTATTGGGGGTTGTAATTGGTTGCTAAGCCACTTGTTATGTTTAAGTATGCATTGTTAACAACTCTTTGGATCATTTCTTTGGACAAAGTTCTCTCTTTTAAAATTATAACATCTCAATAGTTTTGATATCCAACCTTGTGCCAAGTTGTAGGCTTGTATAGCATATTGTTGTTTTCCATTCTTGAGAATCAATGAAGATTAGTGTTGTTCTTCTACTTTGTCTCTATATTATTAAATTTCTCTATGCATGTTTGTTGGATTGCTTTATTTGGCAGTCCTTAATTAGACTTTCAAACCTTGCCTTATATCACTTTTGTAGTGATTTAGGTTATGCAATTGAAATGGTAAAAACACCTTTAGCAAGTTTAACTTTTATATGTTCAAATGTTATGTAAAAGCCAAATTATCTCCAAAGAGCAACATTTAACTATAATAGTAGATATAGATAAATATAAAATAATTTAAAACAAATTCTATAAAAATAATTATTATACTTACATGATGTGATACCATATAACACCTCAAAACTAAGACATTTGAAAGAGTCTTTTATTTACATTGTCAAAACATCCGTAATTATTCAAAAATCATTAATCTTCTTTATGTAGAGAGACGTCTATCAATAGCCAATGAGTTTGAAAATTTGTGTATGTAAAATAAAAAAATGAAGATAAGATAAGACAAAATAAGATAATAAGATAATAATAAAAATATAATAATATAATAGCAAAAATAATAATTATATAATAATACAAAAATAAAAATAATACTAATATATTAATAAAAGTATAATTATCTATATAATTAATATAATATAATAAATATTTATATAATAGAATAATATTTTAAAAAATATAAAAAAATTTGATGTTTTCTACATAGATTATTTTAAATATAGATATGCTAATATTAATATTTACATATTCATATACAAATTTATAACATAATAACAAATTACCAAAATTTAAATACTTGAAATGCCGTTGTCAATTTCTTTTAAGGTCATCTATTATAACCTCCCAACTTTGACTAGAAAAAAAACTTTCACATATTTATTTTGCAAGGAAGTTAGGTTCACATCCCTTTAAAAGCGTAAATTTCCTTGGTTTTCTTGAAATTTCGCTAATCTGCCAAAAACGTCACTGATACTAGAAATTCATATAGAAACTTTTCGTAAGATAGAAAGCATATGTATGGTGGCACGGACCAATCATGGGGTGGGTGAGTGACGCTTCTTGCTTTTTTAGGGTTCTTCAAGGGGGGATGAATGCTAGATACTTATCTTTCACATGAGATTTTATACCTTTTTTCAGATTTTGATGGCTGCTTTTCTACCGCATGCTTAGAGTTGGTAGCGACTTCCATATCAGAAAACAGTCGCTTTTGGCTAAAGAAGAGCAATATTACTACTCTACGCCACTTCCTTTCAGTTTCAACCACATATCATTTCAGACAAAGAAAAAGCAAAGGAGGAGGAGGGGGAGGAAGAGGAAGAAGAGGAAATCCAAATTGCAGGATATGATGATGGGTACTGCACAAATCATGGTTCTGGTGGTCCTTATGTTGGTGGGATGTTGCATGTGTTATTGTATTCAGTCACAATTCCAGAGGAATATTGACAGTATAGATTTGACAGACCTGTGATCATCTTCAATTTACAAGACCTTGCTCTTAGACCATAATTCAGGCCATGTTATACTCTTGTATGTATATTTATCAGATGAAGCTCTAGACTGTAAATCCAGATTGTTTTGATATACTGTGCTTTTTATTTGACAGAAATTTGTGAACTGAGGTTGTTTTGATATACAGTTATTGAATCATACTGTGATATAAATTGATAAATTAAGATTGTTTTGATAAACAGTTACTAAATGATAATGTGTTTTTTATTTCTGAATTAAAAATTGTTTTGATATATAATCAGTTACACGGGGACGCGTCCCCTGCCCCAAAACCCCCTGTACCCGTCCCCATCCGTCCCGGGGATGGGGGACACATCGAGGACAGTCCCCGGCCGTCCCTGAATCAAGAAAATTCACAGGAAATGGCGGGGACGTTTCCTCTTGTCTGGGAACGGTCCCCCGTCCCCAGGGACGGCAGGGGACGTTGGGAACGTCCCTCGCTGTCCCCTGCCGTCCCCTGCCGTCCCTGTGTATATGGAGCTCTAGAAAATTAAAGAACATAAATTTTTTTTTTTTAAAACATTTTATATTGCTATTAAATGTTTTGTGGGCCCACAACAACATAATGTGTTTGTGTAAAGTCTAAAAACAAAAATTTAAATGAAACTTAATAAAGTTTCATAAGATTCAATGATATTATTTGGCTCTCACGGCAAGCGACGGCAGGGGCGACGACTTCACACAGTAAAGCACGGGAAAATCTCAGCCTCAGCTCAGTCTAAACATTTTTTTGGCATTTTGCTCCTACGTTTGGGCATTTAACAGAGACGTTTTTGCATTTTAAAGAGGCATGAAACAAATTTCTTCAAGTTTTTGTTTCTAACGCCTAGAGTAAAGTTGTGGCTGGGCTCTACTTGACTGTGTTTTTTTCTTCACTCAAGCTGCATTTTGTTTGTGTTTGGGATGCCTTGAGGAGCTGGGAGCTGCACTTACTTAGTTCCATTTCCTACCACTCTCGTGATTTATTGATATTGATAGACCATGGTTTTATTGATGTTTGATATTGCTATGATAAATTTTATAATGCTTTAATGACATTTATTATGTTGTTATGCTACTACTCTCGCGATTTATTTATATATTGATATTGTTGTTAGCAATTATTAATTTATTGATATATATCTCTCTCTTTCCCTCTCTCTATCTATAATATATTAATAAATTTTGAAAAAATCATATATATATATGTATTTTGTATGTTGCCGTCCCCTACCGTCCCCTAAAAATGGGCCCCTAGGAAACGTCCCAGAAACGCGTCCCCAGCCGTCCCCCCGTCCCCGTCCCCAAAAGGCCGTGGAACACAGATAATCATTGAATGATGCTGTGTTTTTCTTTAATAAAAAATTGTGAATTGAGATTGTTTTGATATATCATTATTGAATGATACTATGTTCTTTATTTGATGTAAATTGATAAATTGAGATTGTTTTGATATGCATTCACTGAATAGTACTATGTTCTTTATTTGATAGGAAACTGTGAATTTTGTTTTGATATACAATCGTTGAATGATATTGTGTTCTTTATCTGATAAAAGATTGTGAATTGGGATTGTCTTGATGTACAGTCATTGAATGATATCGTGTTCTTTATTTGATATAAATTGGTAAATTGAGATTGTTTTGATATACAGTCACTGAATGATATTGTGTTCTTTATTTGATAGAAACTTGTGAATTGAGATTGATTTGATATGAAATCACTGAATGATACCGTGATTTTTATTTAATACAAATTAACAAATTGAGATTGTTTTGATACGAAACCACTGAATAATAGTGTTTCTTATTTACTACAAATTGACAAATTGAGATTGTTTTGATATATACACATTAAATGATATTGTGTTCTTATTTGATAGAAACTTCTGAATTGAGAGTGTTTTGATATACAGTCATTGAATGATTTTGTGTTCTTTATTTGATAGAAATTTGTAAATTGAGAATATTTTGATATACAATCACTAAATGATACCATGTTCTATATTTGATTGAAAATTTGTGACTTGAGATTGTTTTTATATATAATCATTAAATGATACCATGTTCTTTATTTAATATAACTGACGAATCGAGATTGTGTTGATATATAACCACTGAATGATACCGTATTCCTTATGTGATAAACTTGTGAATTGAGATTATTTTGATATACAGTCACTGAATGATACTATATTCTTTATTTGATAAGAACTTGTGTAATGATACTATATTCTTTATTTGATAAGAACTTGTGTATTAAGATTGATTTAATATACAATTACTGAATGATACTATATTCTTTATTTGAATTAAAATTGTTTTGATATACAATCATTGAATAATACTATGTTCAATTTTTTTGTGTTTATATGGTTTAAGAATGATCAAGGACTTTATTTTTATAACTTTCTTTGTATTTTATTATCTACCATAATAAAAGTCTGCACATCAATAAATATGATAGGGAAGAAAAATTCGAGAAGATTTAAAATATTAGAACATTGTTTTTAGAGTGGGCGTACTTCTGGTCAAAAGTATTGCAATTTCTAGTTAGAAGATTTGTTTCTGTTGGTAGTTGCATGTTCATGAGTGAAATGAGATTTGAGAATTTGGGTATAAATTTGTGACCATATGCAGCCTTACCAAGGCCTTTTTTTCTTGAAATAGATTTATATGTTAAAGTGGCCTTGTCAAGGAGATTTAGCACGGGGATGTGAAGGGGCCAAAACCTTGGGCACAGTATAAGTTTCTGGGCACTTCTATAATGATCAAGAAGAGTTTTCATCCTGTTGAATTGGATCTAAATTATATGAGAGCATTAAAATCTAAATTTATATGAGAATTTTATGGGTGGTAAAATCAGAATAAAAAATATGAGCAAATAGAGTAACATTTTTAGCTTTTTCAAATGTTAAAAAGAAATTATAATTTGAAAGCATGTTATAATTGAGTAAATTTAGCTCATCACCCAACAAATTACTATGTCATGTGAAGAGTTTTGGGCTAAAATAATTGAAAAAGTCATGAATCCACAACCAAGTTGATTATGCAAGAGATCAAAATACCACTTGCAATCCTTTCACCACAATTTAGTAGATCACACAAAAAATTGTACAAGTTCTATAAAAGGACAACCTCAATTATTATTTGGAAAGTCTCTTTATCTACATTATTCATCTTAAACTTGTCTTTAGCTTGATGCCATGAAAGCCAAGTAGAAGTAATCTTGGAGTATACATCTTGGATACATGCATAATGCCTCTTTTGAAGAACATGAGAGAGCATCCAAGAAATCTTAGCTAATGGCTTGTCCTAAAAAATAATGGTGGGAGACCACCACAAGGATTGCTAATTGATAGAGAGGCCATTGCAAAAACCTTCACCAATCCATATAAGCCACAACTTGATAGCTTCACATTCTTTCTAGAGGATTTTAAGCACAAAAGTTCCCATAATATTAATATGAGCATGAGAGATAACTAGGGAATGAAAGTCAAAGGAAAAGTCACTCTAGGCTAGTCTCTCATAAGGGGAACCAATAGAGGTACAAATCCTTGACAATGTTTTTCATGTTTCATTGACATCACAAACCTTCACAATCAATTTAGCACAAAATACAATTCCACAGTTTGTTCACATCAATTATCCCTCATCCATCATCATGTTTGGGAAGACAACATAAATCCTAAGCCACCAACATATTTGGGAAGGCAACATAAATCCTAAGCCAATCCATGAAAACCCTTGTTGTAGTTCTTATTCACCCAAAAATGTTGGAAAATATGGTTCATTTCCACCATTAATCTTATGAAAAGTGTTGTGTAGTTTTATAGATCTATAAAATTTCTAGCAGAACATAATGACTAGGAAAATTTATGTTTAGATAAAAAAATGAGAGAAGAAAATAGAAGAAAAATAGAATTCACATCTACCAAGAAAGGACACATGATGTGTGTGGAAAACCCTTTTTGGTTAAAAAAAAATCACCTTCCAAACACCATGAAACTCTTTTATTAATTTAGTAATAATAAAGTCACAATACAAAGAACTAGTAGCAATATGGAGAAAACCCATCTCTAAACCTTGTTCTTGAACTTCTTGCTTTGGAAACTTGTCATATCTCACACATGTAGCCACACATCCAAAACCCTATTACATATTACAATGAATAACATAGAAGATTATACCATCCCTCATCCATGGTGGAATTTTGGTAGCACCTCCTTTCTCCAATGTTAATCTATAATACTACTCTCCCAAGACTCTAATTTATAGAATTTTTTCTTGAAAAATACAGTCAATGCTATAAAAAACTATGAAGGAAATCATGGAACATGTGTCCCAATGCTCAACATGTGTAAAGTTACATGCAAGAGACACCTGCCTCTTTAAGGTCTTTATGCAATAAAATTCCATGTGACTTTTCACCTCCCCAAAATGGAGTATCATTCCTTTATTGGAGTAGTTAACCCACTATTAAATACTCTTACAACATGTCATGTATAATTTGTCATAAGTGTTATAAGGTTTCATAAGTAAATTTTGTCTCTTACACACCTCTTATGATGTGATAATTAGTATTCCAAGTATTCAAACAATGCCATAGCCTCCTCTCATGAAATTCACATCTAATTCCAAAAGGGTGCTAATAATAAATAATAATATTACATTTATTATTTTTCCTAGGTTTCATAACATCAAGTTTATAATTGTTAAACAATAATATATTAACTTAGTTTCCCAAGGCTTTGCAAGGTGAATATCACCTAGGTCCAACATTCTCCCGTATTTAGAGAAAACCATTTTATTTTAAACAATGTATCGATCATTTGTTTAAATAAAATTCTATTAGAGAAGAATAAATTTGATATTCATAAATTTTAGATAGAGTTTTATAAATAAGAGATTCATTAGATAATTGTGAATATGAAATTCATTGAGCTCCCTTTGGGTTTCATTTTTGCTAAGTACCGGCCTAGGCCTCAACTTTTGAATATCATCAGCCCCTTTTTTTGATATACATCACTGGCTTCCTCCACATGTTTGCTCAACGCTCTCCGAAGAGATTCTCCCCTTTGCTTTTCAACCAGTTCCCACCATCCTACCATGTGCCTACACCGCGAGCTATTTATTGCTGCTTCCCTTTACGTTTGAGTCGGGCCTCGTCCGCATGCCACGCATCCAACACTCGTATTTACTTTGGTGGACCCCACATTCAGCGTCAATAAAAAGGGATGCTTCATTGTGTCTTCCTAGCGCAAGCTTTCAGCGAGGAGGGAAAGGAATGAACTACGGGTTGCCCCATGCTACCACCTGTCTCCTTTGCGGGGACTTCATCGAAGGGAAAGGGTGGAGCGAAAACCAAGCTGTGATATATGCTGCCGCGTGTTCTAATTGCCTCCACAAGGAGGCGACACTTGCCTGCACAGGGTATGCCAGGACCACTGCCATCATTCGTAGGGGATGCATATGGCCGTGGAGCAACCATATGCTATGGCTCGAATCTTTTCTGTTACAACAATTGAGGGGAATCATTGCTGCTACATCATTGCTCAAGATGCTGAATCTTTTCTGTTACAAGCTCGCGTGGTGGTGGATTGTTGGCTATATATACTACTTCTTACATTAGAAAACAGGTTCAGAGAAGATGTACATAATTTTTAGAAAAGACACCAAGCATTTCTACTGTTTTTAGATTATTGCAAAAAGAACTTACAAATTGTGCCCTTGTTCGACCTTTTTGTTTTATTAAAGCTATTTGATAAACTTTATACTGTGCCATTATTTTTTTGAATGATTCATTTGCAAAACTTCTATGATTTTAATGCAAGTTTGTTGGTTTAGATCATGTCCTTAACTCCTCTTTTTAGTGAATGTGCATGAAAATTATTTTATGTCATTGAATGAATTATTCAGGCTTCTATCTTTAATGTTTTGTCATTCTAGGACATAGCAGATTGTTGATCAGACCCTTAAATTGAATCCCAATAGATAGATTTACTGTGCCTATATCTACTCCTTGGTACATTGCCTTAGTTAGATCTTTATTTTTTTATATCTGCTTCCTTTTCCCATTCCAAACCCCAATTATAGAAGAAGCCAACTTCTTTAAAAATCTGGAGGTCACTCAGTTTAGCGCAATTGGTTCCCCATTAACTGAGTTTCCCACAAAGGGTCGTTATCTTGCCAATTTTTGGCATCAACAGTTTTTCTTTTTTCTGGCACGCCTGATGGGATGAGCTTAAATGAATCTAAATTCAAAGAGGGTGTATGAGCCATCAACCTGTTACTAGGTCCCAAACAATGAATAATCCCAGTTTGCTAGTACTGCCACTAGGAATAGTACAGGCCTCGACCCAACTTGTGAACGCCCCGCTTCTTCCGCCCCTTCTGCTAGCCATGTTGCCCACTGCTAACATAAATTATGTGGCATGGGACATCGGAAGTCCTCTCATAGCACCAGTAGCGCCCGCCGTTTGGACCCCTATCCCGGTCTCCACTTTAAAAGCTATACCTAAGTTTATTGGGGATGGCTCAAGGACACCCTTCAAACATCTACAAGATGTGGCAGATGTGTGTTTAGTGCATGGAATCACTGTACAAAATGTGGCGTTAAGACTACTTGTAGCCTCTTTCAGGGGGAAGGCGTTAGATTGGTACCACACTTTGCAGGCTAATACTATCACTACCTAGGATCAGCTTGGAGACCCTTTCTATGAAAGGTTTTCTAATGATGAAGATAGGTTTTCACAATATCATCAGCTGGAAATCATAAAGCGGGCCTCACACGAAGCCATGACCGAATTCAACGCCTGGTTCCATGTAACTTGACAAAGAATCCAGGCCACTATCCACCCGCAAGCCAAGCTGGTGTTCATGTTCTGCCTAAAATCTATCAACCCTGATATTTTGATGATGATCTAGTCTCTTGGAAGAACCACACTACCAGACGCATATAACATTGCAGTCAAAGTAGAGAACAATCTGATAGACGCCATGAAGTTGCCGCCTCAGCCCACCATGCCTATATTCCCCGAAGTATCAATTCCTACTCCGAAAGTAGCATCTAATAGTGCGTCCGCACCTCCCCGATCCATGTACACATATCTGAATGCACCATAGAACATTGCTTCTACATCCATCTCTTCAAAGGAAGAGATGGGTGAGTTCAAGGAAATGTTGCATATCATCGTCAATGAAATAACTGTCATGAAGCAAAACCAGGCCGCGCCTCCAAAGCCAACTTATCATAATTATCAAGGCGAAAGGTCTTCTTACCAACAAAACCAGTTTTGAGGAGGCGCTCGCACAAGTTCGCAGGCACCAACAACTAGTCAAATAGTAGATCTGTGCCTTCTCCATTGCAAAGTACTAACCCAAGCTCGAGTAGAGTGCTAACTGTGGGGAAAAACAACCTAGTTGATGACACCAACCCTTGGTGTTTCCCTTGCGGCGACTCACATATGCCTCAGAATTTCCCATGCGACAATCTACAACAAAAGGTGGCGGAGCAACGTAGCCAAGGTAGAACATCAAACTAGGGAGGTTGTGTATATGCCTCTCCACAAATGGAAAACGTGGTGCTTACCACACAAATTTTAGGTACGTCCTTGGAACAAGAGACAAATATTTCTCCTGATCACATACTCTTCTCATGGATGGAAGAAGAAGAGGCAATGTTTGCAAATGATGCATCCACATCAAAACCCTTGCAAGTACAGTACGACTACAATACTCACTTAAAGAGGAGATTCACGGGTGAACCAATCATCCCACAAATAGTTATTCCACAGCCCAAAAGTGCTTTCAACCAGATATCCAACATCTCTGCAGTAGTACAACAATGTCTACCGTGGAAGGAAATTTTTATTACCAAAGCTAAGGAGTAGAAGCTTCCAAATCCTCCACCATTTAATGTGGTTGAGCAATTAAAAAAATCATCTACTAATGTGTCTATGTGGGATATTTTAGCTATTCCAGAACAAAATACATCTCTACAAAAATCTCTCTAGGAGGATCCAATCATTGAACCAAAAGAGAAAATGCTCAAAGGAAAGGTTGTTGATCAATCACGTCCTATCAAAGTTCTCACAAATAGCACAGAGGAATCCCCTGCTGAGGTTAGAGATAAGCCGAAGCTGAAACCCTTCTTCCTAACCCTTATTGTGGGAGAGAAATTATTGCACAATGTCATGATTGAATCGGGTGCTAGTACTACAGTCATGCCAAAGCAGATAGCTGAAGCCTTAGAACTTAGCTATGAACCTTTGAAGAGGGGGGTTATGCAACTTGATGGGAACAAATTCGAAACTGTAGGTGTCATCAAAGACCTCCCCTTGACTCTGTTCTCCTGCCCCAACGTCATAGTCCCGCAAGACACTGTGAACATAGATGTTCCCCCTATGTTCGGCCTCTGCCTATCCCAATAATTCACTTCAAAAATAGGAGGGTATTTTTCTTTGGACTGGTCACACTTGATCCTAAAGACCAAGTGTGGAGCTAAAATGAAAATAGTGTTTGAAGCTTTGCACTTAGAACATGTGGCTGATGAAGCTATGATCAACTTTGAAGCTTCCCATACCTCTTTCACTAAAGAGGAGACATAGTGCACCCAGTTGCTAGAAGACGAAAAAGTGACTGGAGATCGGACCGATTAGAGGAAGTTCTCTTAAGCGAATATATAGATTTTGACCCTTTCAAAAACTATCATGCTACTAGGTTGGGCACCTATGTCATCTTCAACGAGGAACAAGAGATCCCAAAAGTCATGAAGGAACTCGGGGGCGGTCAAGCCTCATAGCTATGGACATTGCACTTTGATGGAGCAAGATGCAAAGTGGGCGTAGGATCTAGGATGTGTTTGACATACCCACAAAATGAAAAGACACTGCGGTCTTTGCACTTCTAGTTCACTTGTTCAAACAATGAAGCTGAATATGAAGGCCTAGTGCAAGGTTTGAACCTTGTTGAGCGGATGCAAATCAAGCAATTGATGGTGTTCAAAGATTTTGAACTAGTGGTCAACCAAGTATGAGGGGTTTTGCCAAGAATATCTGCATGAGATCCTACAAACATAGAGTTTGGGACCTGATAGAAGGATTTGAAGCCTTCAACATTTAGATAGTGCCTAGAGAACAAAATGCTAATGCAGATCTCATAGCCGCAATCATATCTCAATTCAGACTGGCTTCCAACCTAATGCATAACAAACACTCTGTACGAGTGATAGTCCGACTGGTAATTCCAGATAATGATCAAAGATGGAAAGTGTTCAATAGTGATGAACACATCACCTCATTCATTGAACAGTTGGGTAAGTTTTCTGACCATCTCCAACCGAAGATTGCCGAGGCCTATGACGATCAAATCATCCAGTTGAAATCCAACAAGCTTCTGGAGGGACTGTTCACTCTCAAAAACCTTTTCGACTGTGATGACATAAGGAAATATAAAAGGAAGTTTGTAGTGGAAAAAAGTGACTATGCTGAGCTTCAGGTCGGAGATGGGAGAAAGCTTAAAGTCGAGAAGGATGTCCCACACCATTATAAAGAAAGGCTCATCAAATTTTGTGAAAAGTATGGAGTAGTGGCCTGGTCATATGATGACCTCATGGGATATCATTCCGATATCATCCAACATACAATAGAGCTGACGAAAGGTGCAAAACCAATCCACCAAAAATAGAGGCCAGTGAATCCCAAGATTGAAGCGCTAATGGCGCAGGAGCTAACAAAGCTAATCCAGTCGTGAATTGTTTTCTCAATCAAACATAGCACATGGGTACCCAACCTGGTGCCAACCTAAAAGGAGAACAAAGACATCCACTTATGTGTTGAATTTCATGACCTGAATAGAGAATCCCTAAAGGACCACTACTTGCTGCCCTCTATGGAGACAATCTTGGAAACAATGGCATGATTAGAAATGTTTTCTCTGTTGGATGGATTCTCCAATTACAGTCAGATCTGGGTGAGAGAAGAGGACTAACACAGGACGACATTCACTACCAAGTGGGGAACGTTCGCTTACACTAAAATTTCTTTCGGCCTTTCAAATGCGGGAGCCACTTTTCAGTGGGCCATGGACATCGCTTTTAGTGAATTGATTAACAAGATTATCCTAATCTATTTGGATGATCTCATTGTGATCTCTAAGTCCAAGGATGATCATTTCGATCACCTTGAGATGGTTTGCAAAAAATTCCAGGAGTTTGGGGTATCCCTAAACCCAAAAAAAATGTCTTTGGAGTACCACAAGGAAAGCTATTGGGACACATAGTGTCCAAAGAAGGAATTTCAATTGATCCCGAGAGGGTGAAAGCAATCAAAGAGCTTCCCCTTCCGGTCAACAAGAAAGGCATCCAGTCTTTCTTGGGAAAGGTTAACTTTGTAAGCAAATTTATTTATGATTTTGCAAGAATAATTAGGCCAATCACCCTAATGTTAAAAAAGGATCAATTATTCAAATGGACTAAAGAAGCAAGAGAAGCCTTTGAAAAGGTTAAGGATGTTATTTCCTTGGCTCCTGTACTGGTCAATCCAGGCTTATCAAAGGACTTCATAATGTATGTATTTAGTAGCAAGTCAAGCATTGCTACTATATTAACTCAGAAAGATGATGAAGGTAAGGGAGAACACTTGATAGCATTCCACTCCTGAACCTTGAAGGAATACGAGACGAATTACAACTTCGTTGAGAGGCAAGCGTTCACAATAGTAAAGAGACTCAAGAAGTTCTACCACCTAATATCTTGCAATAAGGTTGTTGTTTATATCGTGCATTCTAGTGTGCGTGAATACATCATGGAAGGAGAGATCACCAAAAAAAGGGCTAATTGGATCACCAAGATCCTTGAATATGACATTGAGGTCAAGCCTACAAACACTGTTTGGGGAAGAGGACTGTACGAATATTTGGCGCACGATGAAGAAATGGCGCACGAAGAAGGGAAACCAGAGCTAGTTTTGATGAATGAGTTAGAGTCCGAAGGCTACTGGCTAGTAGACAGAGTGAGATTTATGCATACTGGAAAATATCTATTGGGCCTTCCTTCTCAGAAGAGAAGATTATACCGCTTGTAGAACAACGGATATGCGCTCATCGAAGGGATCTTGTTCAAAAGGAACTTCAACGGTGTTCTATTGCGGTGTGTTTTCTTCTATTATTTTTTTCTCAAGAAGTTGATGGATGTCATGTTCATGTGTTATGTCATAGCCTTGTTTACTTAGAATAGTGAAACCTTTACCACATGTTTCTTCAAGATTGATAGGAGTTTTTGTGACTTTGTGATCGTAAGATGGTTGTGTGTGTGTTTGTTTAGAGGAACTAGGTCCACTTGAGGGAGGAACGTTAGGTCCTTCATTGATTTCAAGATGTAAATATGCAAAGTGATCATTAGGTGCAACAATACAAAGATCTTGGGACTTCATGGATGGATAGAAGGATGCATTGGATTCGAGGTGATCAAGGCATTCATTGTAGAACTTGTTAATGCTATCATCTTCTCCAATGATTTCTACTTCACGAGGAGGAAAATCATGAGGAGTTGAAGGAGCATGTGGAAGTTCAAGGTCATTAGGGTCACAACTAAAGGCACAATTGGACATGTCTATGAATGATTTTAATGAATTCCAAAATTTATTGAAAGAAAATGCCATGATGCAAATAAACTAATATGCAATAAATGATTAAAAATATAGAGTCTGGAAATTAAAACAAAATGCAAGTCCAAAACTTATTGAAAGAAAATTCCATGATGCAAATAAACTAATATGCAATAAATGATTAAAAATATAGAGTTTGGAAATTAAAACAAAATGCAAGAACAAGAAACTGTAGTGCAGGAAAATGCCAGAAAGATACCAGAAATGTTGTTTAAAAAGTGCAAAGGGACTGATTCGCCCAGGGTGGTGAATGAGTCCTAGTATGATATTTTTTTTTGTGTTTTTCAAAAAATTTAAAATTATTTTAATTCTCTACATAATGCAATTAAGGATGCATAATGCATTTTTTTAGCTTTTTCAATGATATGCAATGCAAAAATGAAATCTAAACAAAGCTTTCACTAATGCAATATGAGAAGTCCTAGAATGCAAAAACAAAACAATATCCTAATTGAATGTTAATGAAAATGTAATCTAGGATGCAAAGTGTTCAAAAAGTAGGTTCACCAAAATGAACTATAGATTTTTGGCACCAATGCACTTCTCTAGCTCTTCTAGGGTTTTTCACCTAAAAGGAGAGAGGTAGGGCCAAAAATTCTAAGAGGTTCATTCAAATTATGTTATGTATGATGTTATTTAAGCTAAATTAAGTGAACTAAATGCAAGTAGTTGATTTAAATGAATGATTATGAATGCAAAACTAATATTTAAACTATGTTGGAAAACACACTATGATATGCAAACAATGAACTAAAGGATGAATAAATGCAAAACAAAAAGAGAAAGGCTAAATCAGAGTGCACTTGGGAAAGATTTGAGGAATCTAGAATGTTCTGAATGCTATTTGAGATTACTGAAAATCAATAGTGGGACTCATTCGCCCAGGGTGGCGAATTAGTCCTACTATTGGTGAAAAATTGTCAAGAACCAGTTTCTGACTGTCGGGATCCAGAATCTAACAAAACCTAGATTTTCAGTCTTAAGGTGGGACTCATTCACCATTGGTGGTGAATCAGTCCTCTCCCAAAATTCTGAGAAATCAGGAGACAACTCTGCAACACCAGATCTGGAAGTGTCTGCTTGTCGTGTTGTCGAAGTCAATTCTGCAGGAAACAGACAAAAAACCTTCTCCAAGCTTGAAACAAAGTTGATTTGACTTGAAGCACCTAGTTGAATTGTTGACCAATCTTCAATCACCTAAATACTTGTTAAATATGCATACCTAGGTCTATAAACACACATGCAAGAGGGGAAAACTGGTTGAGGGTTAGCAAATAGGGGTTTGCCTTGGTCGAATCCCACTTTGGTAATCAAACCCTTAATAAAATAATGAAATGTTACAAGAGAATGATAAACTAACAACATGCAAATGCTATCAACTTACCAAACCCTTGTCAAGATGAAAATATGAAGTTGTGTCAATGGATGCTCCAAAATACTTGAATAGTACTTGATTTGATGTTGTAAGATGCTTGAATGCTTGAGATTGCTTGAATATGATGTGTGAATTTTGGAGGATGTAAAATGAGGTGAAAATAACTTATTTATACAATCTTGTGCCTTAGTAACCCATTCATACCTCATCACAAGCTGACATCAAGTGATTTTGAATAAAAACTCGAAAGGAATTTTGAATTTTTTTGAATTTGGAGCCAAGGGTGACTCATTCACCACCCATGGCGAATGGGTCGCACCTAGGACCTAAAAATAGGTGTCAGGAATTATCTTGTATTTAATGTTGTTTGTCAGGTTTACATTCAAAAATGCACTTAATTAAAGAAGATAAGGGCATAAAGGGGTCAAATAAAGCATAAGAAAGGGATAAATAGTGAAGTTATGCCTAGAAAAGTGTGAAATCTTGTTACAAGACTTTACAACACTTCAAAATAGGACTTTTTTAGTGATGAAAAGATGATTTTTAGGTGAATGGTAATGAATAGAGTCTAGAAGAGTGTAGAAATATTTTACAACACTTCACAACACCTTCACAAGATGTCATTATTTGAATTTTAGTACCTAAATATGCATGTTCAAGCGACATTACAATATAAAATCAAAGTAAAATAGAATGAATATCATTAAACAAGACTTAAAAGGCCATGGAAATGACAAGGGGCCATTTTTCTACGGCACAATTTGAAATAACCACTATTCCAAACTTCCATTGCATTCCATTGTAATTGCACAAATCTTTCCATAACATAGATTACATCTTGAATGAACTCAAGTTTATCATTTAGGATTACAACCTTCCATATAAGTGGAATCAAGAAACATACATAGCTCTTCTAAGCTTCATTGGAAATAGATATACAAACTGGTCATAATGTCACCGTATCTAGTGCATACATTCTTAATTTCCTCATTCCCTAGTGCAAACATCTGCAACCCTTGGTCACCAACTACTGAGGAGAAGCATCACTCAAGCACTTTTCAGCTAACCATGGACTCAAATGCGGTCCCTCGCACATCTACCACATATGTTAAGATAGCCCTACCCTTTGATGAAGTGTTTGATTCGTAAACCTTATAAAAATAGCCTATTTGAGCTTAATGTTGTTCCCTACATAGTTAGAACTTGTATCCACTACAATCTTGAACTAGCTTGCCTAAAAGGAACATAGTGGACTGACAATTCAACTAATGGCCACTTACACTACTTTGGCCAAAGTATTCTCACCTAGTACTTCGAGTGAGAGTCTTCCTATTCACATACACTACCATAGTTCGGTTTGGATTATGACCATTCATATACTATGCCTAGGTGATTTCCCTCTATAGTTAACCATTAACCTCAGAAATAACCTATTCCCATTTTCTCAAAACACAATGGTATAACTACCAATAAAGTATAAGCATAAGTTACTCCTTTAATGGATAATCTAATCCCTAGGTATAACTTACAAGCTTTTCTAGTCTACACATTAACTTTGCATAAACAACTTAACAAGCGATTCCCTTCATTGGACAACCTAGTTCCAAGATTAACCTTATAATCTAAAGTATAGCTACATAAGATTCATATTATGATGGAATAAATAATCATCAATATATCATGCTAATAAGTGATTCTTATCAAGAGTATAGTCTCTTTAATAAATAACCTCAATCGAAGATTAATTATATAAATAAATGATTCTATTCGAGAGTGTAATCTCCTTAGTAAAAAGGGTTATTCAAAGAGCAAGTCTTGTCAACAATATGACTTCATATCAAGAGTATAAAACAACCAATTAGGTAATGTTCAACTCTAACCCTATAGGTAATCCCACCTATGGATTCAAAAAATAGTATTTCATTAACTCGAGTGATCTACCTAACCACATAGGTGAGTCTCAACCTTGGTATACCCTAATCCTGGATATAATCTATAATCACCAATCAGTCAATTATGTAGGTTAATCTAACCCTATGTGCTTTAAACAAGCTCACTACATAACCCATCCAAATAGGTTATTCCCATCCTATTGGTTTCCATGGGTAATTCAAGTAAATTTCTCAATCCTAGTCGATAATTCTTATCCTAGGGTTTCAATCATTAATCAAATAGACTTCTAGACCCACATAGGTTATTCCCAACCTAGGGTATTGTTCAGTAGTAAAATAATGATCAAGTGATCATACAAGTATAGATTAGCAATGAGTCATCCTATCATTTCCTTCATATTGTTGATGCATAGCTAAACATTATCATTCCTAAGGTTTCCTAGCATTATAAGTTAACAGTGTCAAGTCGCTTCATGACGTTGAAACATATCTCATTATACATGAAGCTTAATATTTCTATGTATAGAAACATCATATGAGTTCCTAAATAAGCTATATAAGGGTATTCATCACCCCCTTAAGCTATTCACTAGATCTAGTATATAAATACTATTGATAGACAATCACTCCTCACTATGGAGTATGTAAACACTTACAAGGAAATAATAACAACCAGATTCTTTTCCTTTCCTATAAGGGTGATCCCACAATAGTGGTTTACAATTTTTGGCCAAATTGGACACTAAAATGTTTTTTCTAACTAAATCTTCACTTTCGGGCACCTATAGTGGCTAAACCGTGAGGAATTTGAAGATGATGCAAACTAGAGTTTTGTGAAATTTTGTCTGTAGATTCTAAATATATTTTTTTCAAATTTTTTGGAATCAGATTGCACCTCTTTTTCCATCTCCCTTGAAAACTAGTTTTTTTCAGAAAACAACATTTTTAAGGAGTGACGCTCACTGTATAACGCATAATTTTTTTTCCATGAGGATAAAATTCTAATTCTTTCAAATTTAGATTTGTAACTTTGATATATAGTTCTTCCACTTGGTTAGATAGTGTTTTATTGAATATTTTTTCCTTAATCAAGTTTTGAAGTCAAACCAACTACAATTCAAACATAGGCGAACCGTATAATGCATAACTTTTTTTGTATGTATCAAAATTCATTTTTTTTGTTAGATCAAGGACTTCAATATCTGGTGCACTCATATTTTTCAATTTTTTTTTATAATCTTCTATTTTTCCACATGTGCAGAACAAAGAGCTTGATTTTCGGTGAAAAACCTATGTGTAATAAAACTAAGAAAACAAATAGATAATAAAACCAAAACATATTAAAATTATAGTCATTGGATAGCTCATTCGAAGGACTACCTGATTCTAGTTGGGTTCATGAAGCCTCCTCCAATTTCATCCTCAACTTGAGCTTCGAAGGGAAAAATTTCTTTGTTTTTGGTGACAGAGAGTAGGGATTAGGAAAAAGGGGGGTTCGCTCAACCGGGGGGTTCGAGTGAACTAGGGTTCGTTTCGAACCCTGGTTCATTCGAACCCCCTTTCAAAAAGGGGTTTGCATGTGCTTTTTTGGCGGGATGCATTTAATGGGTTCACTCGAACCTAGGTTTGAGCAAACCCTCTTTT
>VDFB02264870.1:0-44941 GCA_007258455.2 Sequoia sempervirens | reverse complement strand
TTTTACTTCACACTTCTCTACACTAGATATCACACACACAAACACTTAATTATCTCACCTCTCACCTCACTACACAAGGAATAAACCTTGTATATATTTATCACAACCAACAAAAACATCAATTAGGTTAGCCTAATTAGATGTGTCATACAACACAATAACTTGTCGGCTCGAAACTCAACCACACATGCTTCATAGAATAAGCCAACACATGTGACACATCAAAATAGGCCAGCATGACCTATAATTATCTCATAAGTCCGATCCATACATGCTTTAATTCCGCACAACCCCAAACCCTTTAGGTCGACACTACTGGTGAAGCAACGATAAAATGAACCGACTGTTCATTCACAACTCGCACAGACCACCAAGACACTTGCCATTTGGAGCATACACACTATTGAAATCCACAAACACTTCCTCAAATCCATATAACAAACTATTCATCTGCGATGGAATGCAAAACATTCCACATACACTCTATCACTGTAACTCTGCAATTTTCAAAGCTGATCTCTGTCAATGTTATCTTCAATTACGAAAGATGTCAAGCCATGAAACTTTGGATTTAGACTCTTCCAAAATGCACCAACATTACCTTAAAACCACATAACCAGATTCTTCATAGCAGAGCAATGCAAACCTCAAAACTAAATCACAAAACAATAAAATTGCACTCTGAGACATGCAATTATCCAAAACATTTGGTATTCTCTAGACCAACATTTTTACAACTGTTTAGTGGGATGAAATCACTGACAACACCATATTCAATCATTCTCATCAATCATAAATTATACATCAATGCATCAATATTGACATCAATGACAACACCATATTAACATCACATGCCATACATCCATCAATCTTCCAACAAAATCATCTGGTAACCCCCTTTTTGGAATTTCTAACTCCTGAAAAATGTAACTCCCTTACAAGAATCTAATTTTGAACTCCTCATTCTCCTGCAACCACTAGGTTCTTAGAATAATGCATTACCAAAATAGGGGCATTGAAATTCTTAGCATGGAGTCCAAATCAGCTATAAAATATCTAATTCCATACTTGGGCATTGGATTTCATATTTTTACATTTTAAAATAATCAACAATTACAAATATTATGAACCAAATAAATTTAGACCCCTTATTTCACCCATAGGATTAACATTCAAAGCATAATAATGCTTACCCAAATTAATTTTTAAATCATTTCTTTGAGAGAGATGAACCAGGTGTCAAAAATTTACTTGCAACAAGCCAAAAATCAAACAAAACAAGAAAAAAAATAGTAATTATTTTTTTGGGATGCAAGATTGCTTGTCACACCTAGATGCTTTTGCATCATTGACCTGCTTCACCTAAATTACATACATGTCTTCCTACACTATAAGAAAATACCATCTATAGTTTACAGTAGTAGAGAGAAACACCTAATTGCTTGTAGCTACTACATGGAACCCTTAAGTACCCTTTGAAATATCACCATGCTCATAGTTTCATCGTATGTATGCCAATAGTTTCAAAAGTGCACTTGCATTGTCATACAAAATCTAGTAACTTAGATAAGTATGTGGATGTGTGGTCCTCTAAAGGACTTGTGGTTGCAACATTATCAAGATTTGACTTAGACAAGTCTCCTTGCAAAGCTACAACATCTAAAAATGATCTCAACTTACCCCAACTAAATTGAAGTAGTTTTACCAGTTTGTGATCAAATAATGTTAATACAAACTTAGAAAAATTTCTTCAACTTCTCTCACCAAAAACCTTACCATAAACTCTATGAGGTGAATAGCACAACAAATTTCAAATAGAAGCACTAACTTCCTTCTTGAAGCCTACCATGTGTTGATCACATATTAAGTTTGGATTACTACCTAAAAGAGTCTAGTTCTACCACTCAACTTTATTTTTGAGCACTATGCTCACAAATTTCCTACTTTAGTTAATTATGTAGGAGCACCCTTGACTTGCCAAGAATCTTCATCAACTATATATATTTATGTATGTATGTATATTATTTTCTCTCTATTTTGTAGGTTTTTCTTTATGTTCCATGAGTTAAAGAGTGCATTTTCTTGAATTATCTAGATGGTTCTCTATTTTTTTTTTCTTGGTGTAATGGGACTTGGTTGTGTATTTCATATTGTATTTATTCATGGAGGGTTCTTTTAGTTCTTCTACTTGATTTGATATTGTGCTATGTGGTAGGAAATTGATAGCATCTCATCTTGCATGGCTAAATAGAGCTTCATTGATTTGGTTTACATATTACTATCTTATCAATTCCTTGTTGAATGAATGGAGGCTCACCATTTGAGATTAAATCCTATTTTTTCCTCCTAGGTTATTTTTTAATTCAAATGGGGGGATTAGGGGATAGTATTAATAGAAGCCAAGTGGATCTTGGTTAATATTGTAGCATGTCCTAAAGAATCTATATTTGTTTTGATCCCTTGACCAGATAATTGATAATCTTAATAATGTACCAATTTTAGAAGGTTATTCATATCTATTGGGGGCTGTAATTGGTTGTTAAGCCACTTGTTATGTTTAAGTATGCATTGTTAACAACTCTTTGGATCATTTCTTTGGAAAAAAGTTCTCTCTTTCAAAATTATAACATCTCAATAGTTTTGATATCCAACCTTGTGCCAAGTTGTAGGCTTGTGTAGCATATTGTTGTTTTCCATTCTTGAGAATCAATGAAGATTAGTGTTGTTCTTCTACTTTGTCTCTATATTATTAAATTTCTCTATGCATGTTTGTTGGATTGCTTTATTTGGTAGTGATTTAGGTTATGCAATTGAAATGATAAAAACACCTTTAGCAAGTTTAACTTTTATATGTTCAAATGTTATGTAAAAGCCAAATTATCTCCAAAGAGCAACATTTAACTATAATAGTAGATATAGATAAATATAAAATAATTTAAAACAAATTCTATAAAAATAATTATTATACTTACATGATGTGATACCATATAACACCTCAAAACTAGGACATTTGAAAGAGTCTTTTATTTACATTGTCAAAACATCCGTAATTATTAAAAAATCATTAATCTTCTTTATGTAGAGAGACGTCTATCAATAGCCAATGAGTTTGAAAATTTGTGTATGTAAAATAAAAAAATGAAGATAAGATAAGACACGATAAGATAATAAGATAATAATAAAAATATAACAATATAATAGCAAAAATAATAATTATATAATAATACAAAAATAAAAATAATACTAATATATTAATAAAAGTATAATTATCTATATAATTAATATAATATAATAAATATTTATATAATAGAATAATATTTTAAAAAATATAATTTTTTTTTGATGTTTTCTACATAGATTATTTTAAATATAGATATGCTAATATTAATATTTATTACATATTCATATACAAATTTATAACATAATAACAAATTACCAAAATTTAAATACTTGAAATGCCATGGTCAATTTCTTTTAAGGTCATCTATTATAACCTCCCAACTTTGACTAGAAAAAAAACTTCACATATTTATTTTGCAAGGAAGTTAGGTTCACATCCCTTTTAAAAGCGTAAATTTCCTTGGTTTTCTTGAAATTTCGCTAATCTGCCAAAAACGTCACTGATACTAGAAGTTCATATAGAAAACTTTTCGTAAGATAGAAAGCATATGTATGGTGGCACGAACCAATCATGGGGTGGGTGAGTGACGCTTCTTGCTTTTTTAGGGTTCTTCAAGGGGGAATGAATGCTAGATACCTAGATACTTATCTTTCACATGAGATTTTATACCTTTTTTCAGATTTTGATGGCTGCTTTTCTACCGCATGCTTAGAGTTGGTAACGACTTCCATATCAGAAAACAGTCGCTTTTGGCTAAAGAAGAGCAATATTACTACTCTACGCCACTTCCTTTCAGTTTCAACCACATATCATTTCAGACAAAGAAAAAGCAAAGGAGGAGGAGGGGGAGGAAGAGGAAGAAGAGGAAATCCAAATTGCAGGATATGATGATGGGTACTGCACAAATCATGGTTCTGGTGGTCCTTATGTTGGTGGGATGTTGCATGTGTTATTGTATTCAGTCACAATTCCAGAGGAATATTGACAGTATAGATTTGACAGACCTGTGATCATCTTCAATTTACAAGACCTTGCTCTTAGACCATAATTCAGGCCATGTTATACTCTTGTATGTATATTTATCAGATGAAGCTCTAGACTGTAAATCCAGATTGTTTTGATATACTGTGCTTTTTATTTGACAGAAATTTGTGAACTGAGGTTGTTTTGATATACAGTTATTGAATCATACTGTGATATAAATTGATAAATTAAGATTGTTTTGATAAACAGTTACTAAATGATAATGTGTTTTTTATTTCTGAATTAAAAATTGTTTTGATATATAATCAGTTACACGGGGACGCGTCCCCTGCCCCAAAACCCCCTGTACCCGTCCCCATCCGTCCCGGGGATGGGGGACGCATCGGGGACAGTCCCCGCCGTCCCTGAATCAAAAAAATTCACAGGAAACGGCGGGGAACGTTTCCTCTTGTCTGGAACAATCCCCCGTCCCCGGGGACGGCAGGGGACGTTGGGAACGTCCCTCGCTGTCCCCAACGTCCCGGCAGGGGACGTTGGGAACGTCCCTCGCTGTCCCCTGCCGTCCCCTGTGTATATGGAGCTCCAGAAAATTAAAGAACATAAAATTTTGTTTTTTAAAACATTTTATATTGCTATTAAATGTTTTGTGGGCCCACAACAACATAATGTGTTTGTGTAAAGTCTAAAAACAAAAATTTAAATGAAACTTAATAAAGTTTCATAAGATTCAATGATATTATTTGGCTCTCACAGCAAGCGACGGCAGGGGCGACGACTTCACACAGTAAAGCACGGGAAAATCTCAGCCTCAGCTCAGTCTAAACATTTTTTTGGCATTTTGCTCCTACGTTTGGGCATTTAACAGAGATGTTTTTGCATTTTAAAGAGGCATGAAACAAATTTCTTCAAGTTTTTGTTTCTAACGCCTAGAGTAAAGTTGTGGCTGGGCTCTACTTGACTGTGTTTTTTTCTTCACTCAAGCTGCATTTTGTTTGTGTTTGGGATGCCTTGAGGAGCTGGGAGCTGCACTTACTTAGTTCCATTTCCTACCACTCTCGTGATTTATTGATATTGATAGACCATGGTTTTATTGATGTTTGTTATTGCTATGATAAATTTTATAATGCTTTAATGACATTTATTATGTTGTTATGCTACTACTCTCGCGATTTATTTATATATTGATATTGTTGTTAGCAATTATTAATTTATTGACATATATCTCTCTTTCCCTCTCTCTATCTATAATATATTAATAAATTTTGAAAAAATCATATATATATATGTATTTTGTATGTTGCCGTCCCCTACCGTCCCCTAAAAATGGGCCCCTAGGAAACGTCCCAGAAACGCGTCCCCAGCCGTCCCCCCGTCCCCGTCCCCAAAAGGCCGTGGAACACAGATAATCATTGAATGATGCTGTGTTTTTCTTTAATAAAAAATTGTGAATTGAGATTGTTTTGATATATCATTATTGAATGATACTATGTTCTTTATTTGATGTAAATTGATAAATTGAGATTGTTTTGATATGCATTCACTGAATAGTACTATGTTCTTTATTTGATAGGAAACTGTGAATTTTGTTTTGATATACAATCGTTGAATGATATTGTGTTCTTTATCTGATAAAAGATTGTGAATTGGGATTGTCTTGATGTACAGTCATTGAATGATATCGTGTTATTTATTTGATATAAATTGGTAAATTGAGATTGTTTTGATATACAGTCACTGAATGATATTGTGTTCTTTATTTGATAGAAACTTGTGAATTGAGATTGATTTGATATGAAATCACTGAATGATACCGTGATTTTTATTTAATACAAATTAACAAATTGAGATTGTTTTGATACGAAACCACTGAATAATAGTGTTTCTTATTTACTACAAATTGACAAATTGAGATTGTTTTGATATATACACATTAAATGATATTGCGTTCTTATTTGATAGAAACTTCTGAATTGAGAGTGTTTTGATATACAGTCATTGAATGATTTTGTGTTCTTTATTTGATAGAAATTTGTAAATTGAGAATATTTTGATATACAATCACTAAATGATACCATGTTCTATATTTGATTGAAAATTTGTGACTTGAGATTGTTTTTATATATAATCATTAAATGATATCATGTTCTTTATTTAATATAACTGACGAATCGAGATTGTGTTGATATATAACCACTGAATGATACCGTATTCCTTATGTGATAAACTTGTGAATTGAGATTATTTTGATATACAGTCACTGAATGATACTATATTCTTTATTTGATAAGAACTTGTGTATTAAGATTGATTTGATATACAATTACTGAATGATACTATATTCTTTATTTGAATTAAAATTGTTTTGATATACAATCATTGAATAATACTATGTTCAATTTTTTTTGTGTTTATATGGTTTAAGAATGATCAAGGACTTTATTTTTATAACTTTCTTTGTATTTTATTATCTATCATGTAATAAAAGTCTGCACATCAATAAATATGATAGGGAAGAAAAATTCGAGGAGATTTAAAATATTAGAACATTGTTTTTAGAGTGGGCGTACTTCTGGTCAAAAGTATTGCAATTTCTAGTTAGAAGATTTGTTTCTGTTGGTAGTTGCATTTTCATGAGTGAAATGAGATTTGAGAATTTGGGTATAAATTTGTGACCATATGCAGCCTTACCAAGGCCTTTTTTTCTTGAAATAGATTTATATGTTAAAGTGGCCTTGTCAAGGAGATTTAGCACGGGTATGTGAAGGGGCCAAAACCTTGGGCACAGTATAAGTTTCTGGGCACTTCTATAATGATCAAGAAGAGTTTTCATCCTGTTGAATTGGATCTAAATTATATGAGAGCATTAAAATCTAAATTTATATGAGAATTTTATGGGTGGTAAAATCAGAATAAAAAATATGAGCAAATAGAGTAACATTTTTAGCTTTTTCAAATGTTAAAAAGAAATTATAATTTGAAAGCATGTTATAATTGAGTAAATTTAGCTCATCACCCAACAAATTACTATGTCATGTGAAGAGTTTTGGGCTAAAATAATTGAAAAAGTCATGAATCCACAACCAAGTTGATTATGCAAGAGATCAAAATACCACTTGCAATCCTTTCACCACAATTTAGTAGATCACACAAAAAATTGTACAAGTTCTATAAAAGGACAACCTCAATTATTATTTGGAAAGTCTCTTTATCTACATTATTCATCTTAAACTTGTCTTTAGCTTGATGCCATGAAAGCCAAGTAGAAGTAATCTTGGAGTATACATCTTGGATACATGCATAATGCCTCTTTTGAAGAACATGAGAGAGCATCCAAGAAATCTTAGCTAATGGCTTGTCCTAAAAAATAATGGCGGGAGACCACCACAAGGATTGCTAATTGATAGAGAGGCCATTGCAAAAACCTTCACCAATCCATATAAGCCACAACTTGATAGCTTCACATTCTTTCTAGAGGATTTTAAGCACATAAGTTCCCATAATATTAATATGAGCATGAGAGATAACTAGGGAATGAAAGTCAAAGGAAAAGTCACTCTAGGCTAGTCTCTCATAAGGGGAACCAATAGAGGTACAAATCCTTGACAATGTTTTTCATGTTTCATTGACATCACAAACCTTCACAATCAATTTAGCACAAAATACAATTCCACAGTTTGTTCACATGAATTATCTCTCATCCATCATCATGTTTGGGAAGACAACATAAATCCTAAGCCACCAACATATTTGGGAAGGCAACATAAATCCTAAGCAAATCCATGAAAACCCTTGTTGTAGTTCTTATTCACCCAAAAATGTTGGAAAATATGGTTCATTTCCACCATTAATCTTATGAAAAGTGTTGTGTAGTTTTATAGATCTATAAAATTTCTAGCAGAACATAATGACTAGGAAAATTTATGTTTAGATAAAAAAATGAGAGAAGAAAATAGAAGAAAAATAGAATTCACATCTACCAAGAAAGGACACATGATGTGTGTGGAAAACCCTTTTTGGTTAAAAAAAAATCACCTTCCAAACACCATGAAACTCTTTTATTAATTTAGTAATAATAAAGTCACAATACAAAGAACTAGTAGCAATATGGAGAAAACCCATCTCTAAACCTTGTTCTTGAACTTCTTGCTTTGGAAACTTGCATATCTCACACATGTAGCCACACATCCAAAACCCTATTACATATTACAATGAATAACATAGAAGATTATACCATCCCTCATCCATGGTGGAATTTTGGTAGCACCTCCTTTCTCCAATGTTAATCTATAATACTACTCTCCCAAGACTCTAATTTATAGAATTTTTTCTTGAAAAATACAGTCAATGCTATAAAAAACTATGAAGGAAATCATGGAACATGTGTCCCAATGCTCAACATGTGTAAAGTTACATGCAAGAGACACCTGCCTCTTTAAGGTCTTTATGCAATAAAATTCCATGTGACTTTTCACCTCCCCAAAATGGAGTATCATTCCTTTATTGGAGTAGTTAACCCACTATTAAATACTCTTACAACATGTCATGTATAATTTGTCATAAGTGTTATAAGGTTTCATAAGTAAATTTTGTCTCTTACACACCTCTTATGATGTGATAATTAGTATTCCAAGTATTCAAACAATGCCATAGCCTCCTCTCATGAAATTCACATCTAATTCCAAAAGGGTGCTAATAATAAATAATAATATTACATTTATTATTTTTCCTAGGTTTCATAACATCAAGTTTATAATTGTTAAACAATAATATATTAACTTAGTTTCCCAAGGCTTTGCAAGGTGAATATCACCTAGGTCCAACATTCTCCCGTATTTAGAGAAAACCATTTTATTTTAAACAATGTATCGATCATTTGTTTAAATAAAATTCTATTAGAGAAGAATAAATTTGATATTCATAAATTTTAGATAGAGTTTTATAAATAAGAGATTCATTAGATAATTGTGAATATGAAATTCATTGAGCTCCCTTTGGGTTTCATTTTTGCTAAGTACCGGCCTAGGCCTCAACTTTTGAATATCATCAGCCCCTTTTTTTGATATACATCACTGGCTTCCTCCACATGTTTGCTCAACGCTCTCCGAAGAGATTCTCCCCTTTGCTTTTCAACCAGTTCCCACCATCCTACCATGTGCCTACACCGCGAGCTATTTATTGCTGCTTCCCTTTACGTTTGAGTCGGGCCTCGTCCGCATGCCACGCATCCAACACTCGTATTTACTTTGGTGGACCCCACATTCAGCGTCAATAAAAAGGGATGCTTCATTGTGTCTTCCTAGCGCAAGCTTTCAGCGAGGAGGGAAAGGAATGAACTACGGGTTGCCCCATGCTACCACCTGTCTCCTTTGCGGGGACTTCATCGAAGGGAAAGGGTGGAGCGAAAACCAAGCTGTGATATATGCTGCCGCGTGTTCTAATTGCCTCCACAAGGAGGCGACACTTGCCTGCACAGGGTATGCCAGGACCACTGCCATCATTCGTAGGGGATGCATATGGCCGTGGAGCAACCATATGCTATGGCTCGAATCTTTTCTGTTACAACAATTGAGGGGAATCATTGCTGCTACATCATTGCTCAAGATGCTGAATCTTTTCTGTTACAAGCTCGCGTGGTGGTGGATTGTTGGCTATATATACTACTTCTTACATTAGAAAACAGGTTCAGAGAAGATGTACATAATTTTTAGAAAAGACACCAAGCATTTCTACTGTTTTTAGATTATTGCAAAAAGAACTTACAAATTGTGCCCTTGTTCGACCTTTTTGTTTTATTAAAGCTATTTGATAAACTTTATACTGTGCCATTATTTTTTTGAATGATTCATTTGCAAAACTTCTATGATTTTAATGCAAGTTTGTTGGTTTAGATCATGTCCTTAACTCCTCTTTTTAGTGAATGTGCATGAAAATTATTTTATGTCATTGAATGAATTATTCAGGCTTCTATCTTTAATGTTTTGTCATTCTAGGACATAGCAGATTGTTGATCAGACCCTTAAATTGAATCCCAATAGATAGATTTACTGTGCCTATATCTACTCCTTGGTACATTGCCTTAGTTAGATCTTTATTTTTTTATATCTGCTTCCTTTTCCCATTCCAAACCCCAATTATAGAAGAAGCCAACTTCTTTAAAAATCTGGAGGTCACTCAGTTTAGCGCAATTGGTTCCCCATTAACTGAGTTTCCCACAAAGGGTCGTTATCTTGCCAATTTTTGGCATCAACAGTTTTTCTTTTTTCTGGCACGCCTGATGGGATGAGCTTAAATGAATCTAAATTCAAAGAGGGTGTATGAGCCATCAACCTGTTACTAGGTCCCAAACAATGAATAATCCCAGTTTGCTAGTACTGCCACTAGGAATAGTACAGGCCTCGACCCAACTTGTGAACGCCCCGCTTCTTCCGCCCCTTCTGCTAGCCATGTTGCCCACTGCTAACATAAATTATGTGGCATGGGACATCGGAAGTCCTCTCATAGCACCAGTAGCGCCCGCCGTTTGGACCCCTATCCCGGTCTCCACTTTAAAAGCTATACCTAAGTTTATTGGGGATGGCTCAAGGACACCCTTCAAACATCTACAAGATGTGGCAGATGTGTGTTTAGTGCATGGAATCACTGTACAAAATGTGGCGTTAAGACTACTTGTAGCCTCTTTCAGGGGGAAGGCGTTAGATTGGTACCACACTTTGCAGGCTAATACTATCACTACCTAGGATCAGCTTGGAGACCCTTTCTATGAAAGGTTTTCTAATGATGAAGATAGGTTTTCACAATATCATCAGCTGGAAATCATAAAGCGGGCCTCACACGAAGCCATGACCGAATTCAACGCCTGGTTCCATGTAACTTGACAAAGAATCCAGGCCACTATCCACCCGCAAGCCAAGCTGGTGTTCATGTTCTGCCTAAAATCTATCAACCCTGATATTTTGATGATGATCTAGTCTCTTGGAAGAACCACACTACCAGACGCATATAACATTGCAGTCAAAGTAGAGAACAATCTGATAGACGCCATGAAGTTGCCGCCTCAGCCCACCATGCCTATATTCCCCGAAGTATCAATTCCTACTCCGAAAGTAGCATCTAATAGTGCGTCCGCACCTCCCCGATCCATGTACACATATCTGAATGCACCATAGAACATTGCTTCTACATCCATCTCTTCAAAGGAAGAGATGGGTGAGTTCAAGGAAATGTTGCATATCATCGTCAATGAAATAACTGTCATGAAGCAAAACCAGGCCGCGCCTCCAAAGCCAACTTATCATAATTATCAAGGCGAAAGGTCTTCTTACCAACAAAACCAGTTTTGAGGAGGCGCTCGCACAAGTTCGCAGGCACCAACAACTAGTCAAATAGTAGATCTGTGCCTTCTCCATTGCAAAGTACTAACCCAAGCTCGAGTAGAGTGCTAACTGTGGGGAAAAACAACCTAGTTGATGACACCAACCCTTGGTGTTTCCCTTGCGGCGACTCACATATGCCTCAGAATTTCCCATGCGACAATCTACAACAAAAGGTGGCGGAGCAACGTAGCCAAGGTAGAACATCAAACTAGGGAGGTTGTGTATATGCCTCTCCACAAATGGAAAACGTGGTGCTTACCACACAAATTTTAGGTACGTCCTTGGAACAAGAGACAAATATTTCTCCTGATCACATACTCTTCTCATGGATGGAAGAAGAAGAGGCAATGTTTGCAAATGATGCATCCACATCAAAACCCTTGCAAGTACAGTACGACTACAATACTCACTTAAAGAGGAGATTCACGGGTGAACCAATCATCCCACAAATAGTTATTCCACAGCCCAAAAGTGCTTTCAACCAGATATCCAACATCTCTGCAGTAGTACAACAATGTCTACCGTGGAAGGAAATTTTTATTACCAAAGCTAAGGAGTAGAAGCTTCCAAATCCTCCACCATTTAATGTGGTTGAGCAATTAAAAAAATCATCTACTAATGTGTCTATGTGGGATATTTTAGCTATTCCAGAACAAAATACATCTCTACAAAAATCTCTCTAGGAGGATCCAATCATTGAACCAAAAGAGAAAATGCTCAAAGGAAAGGTTGTTGATCAATCACGTCCTATCAAAGTTCTCACAAATAGCACAGAGGAATCCCCTGCTGAGGTTAGAGATAAGCCGAAGCTGAAACCCTTCTTCCTAACCCTTATTGTGGGAGAGAAATTATTGCACAATGTCATGATTGAATCGGGTGCTAGTACTACAGTCATGCCAAAGCAGATAGCTGAAGCCTTAGAACTTAGCTATGAACCTTTGAAGAGGGGGGTTATGCAACTTGATGGGAACAAATTCGAAACTGTAGGTGTCATCAAAGACCTCCCCTTGACTCTGTTCTCCTGCCCCAACGTCATAGTCCCGCAAGACACTGTGAACATAGATGTTCCCCCTATGTTCGGCCTCTGCCTATCCCAATAATTCACTTCAAAAATAGGAGGGTATTTTTCTTTGGACTGGTCACACTTGATCCTAAAGACCAAGTGTGGAGCTAAAATGAAAATAGTGTTTGAAGCTTTGCACTTAGAACATGTGGCTGATGAAGCTATGATCAACTTTGAAGCTTCCCATACCTCTTTCACTAAAGAGGAGACATAGTGCACCCAGTTGCTAGAAGACGAAAAAGTGACTGGAGATCGGACCGATTAGAGGAAGTTCTCTTAAGCGAATATATAGATTTTGACCCTTTCAAAAACTATCATGCTACTAGGTTGGGCACCTATGTCATCTTCAACGAGGAACAAGAGATCCCAAAAGTCATGAAGGAACTCGGGGGCGGTCAAGCCTCATAGCTATGGACATTGCACTTTGATGGAGCAAGATGCAAAGTGGGCGTAGGATCTAGGATGTGTTTGACATACCCACAAAATGAAAAGACACTGCGGTCTTTGCACTTCTAGTTCACTTGTTCAAACAATGAAGCTGAATATGAAGGCCTAGTGCAAGGTTTGAACCTTGTTGAGCGGATGCAAATCAAGCAATTGATGGTGTTCAAAGATTTTGAACTAGTGGTCAACCAAGTATGAGGGGTTTTGCCAAGAATATCTGCATGAGATCCTACAAACATAGAGTTTGGGACCTGATAGAAGGATTTGAAGCCTTCAACATTTAGATAGTGCCTAGAGAACAAAATGCTAATGCAGATCTCATAGCCGCAATCATATCTCAATTCAGACTGGCTTCCAACCTAATGCATAACAAACACTCTGTACGAGTGATAGTCCGACTGGTAATTCCAGATAATGATCAAAGATGGAAAGTGTTCAATAGTGATGAACACATCACCTCATTCATTGAACAGTTGGGTAAGTTTTCTGACCATCTCCAACCGAAGATTGCCGAGGCCTATGACGATCAAATCATCCAGTTGAAATCCAACAAGCTTCTGGAGGGACTGTTCACTCTCAAAAACCTTTTCGACTGTGATGACATAAGGAAATATAAAAGGAAGTTTGTAGTGGAAAAAAGTGACTATGCTGAGCTTCAGGTCGGAGATGGGAGAAAGCTTAAAGTCGAGAAGGATGTCCCACACCATTATAAAGAAAGGCTCATCAAATTTTGTGAAAAGTATGGAGTAGTGGCCTGGTCATATGATGACCTCATGGGATATCATTCCGATATCATCCAACATACAATAGAGCTGACGAAAGGTGCAAAACCAATCCACCAAAAATAGAGGCCAGTGAATCCCAAGATTGAAGCGCTAATGGCGCAGGAGCTAACAAAGCTAATCCAGTCGTGAATTGTTTTCTCAATCAAACATAGCACATGGGTACCCAACCTGGTGCCAACCTAAAAGGAGAACAAAGACATCCACTTATGTGTTGAATTTCATGACCTGAATAGAGAATCCCTAAAGGACCACTACTTGCTGCCCTCTATGGAGACAATCTTGGAAACAATGGCATGATTAGAAATGTTTTCTCTGTTGGATGGATTCTCCAATTACAGTCAGATCTGGGTGAGAGAAGAGGACTAACACAGGACGACATTCACTACCAAGTGGGGAACGTTCGCTTACACTAAAATTTCTTTCGGCCTTTCAAATGCGGGAGCCACTTTTCAGTGGGCCATGGACATCGCTTTTAGTGAATTGATTAACAAGATTATCCTAATCTATTTGGATGATCTCATTGTGATCTCTAAGTCCAAGGATGATCATTTCGATCACCTTGAGATGGTTTGCAAAAAATTCCAGGAGTTTGGGGTATCCCTAAACCCAAAAAAAATGTCTTTGGAGTACCACAAGGAAAGCTATTGGGACACGTAGTGTCCAAAGAAGGAATTTCAATTGATCCCGAGAGGGTGAAAGCAATCAAAGAGCTTCCCCTTCCGGTCAACAAGAAAGGCGTCCAGTCTTTTTTGGGAAAGGTTAACTTTGTAAGCAAATTTATTTATGATTTTGCAAGAATAATTAGGCCAATCACCCTAATGTTAAAAAAGGATCAATTATTCAAATGGACTAAAGAAGCAAGAGAAGCCTTCAAAAAGGTTAAGGATGTTATTTCCTTGACTCTTGTACTGGTCAATCCAGACTTATCAAAGGACTTCATAATGTATGTATTTAGTAGCAAGTCAAGCATTGCTACTATATTAACTCAGAAAGATGATGAAGGTAAGGGAGAACACTTGATAGCATTCCACTCCTAAACCTTGAAGGAATACGAGACGAATTACAACTTCATTGAGAGGCAAGTGTTCACAATAGTAAAGAGACTCAAGAAGTTCTACCACCTAATATCTTGCAATAAGGTTGTTGTTTATGTTGCGCATTCTAGTGTGCGTGAATACATCATGGAAGGAGAGATCACCAAAAAAAGGGCTAATTGGATCACCAAGATCCTTGAATATGACATTGAGGTCAAGCCTACAAACACTGTTTGGGGAAGAGGACTATACAAATATTTGGCGCACGATGAAGAAATGGCGACCGAAGAAGGGAAACCAGAGATAGTTTTGATGAATGAGTTAGAGTTTGAAGGCTACTGGCTGGTAGACAGAGTGAGATTTATGCATACTAGAAAATATCTATCGGGTCTTCCTTCTCAAAAGAGAAGATTCTACCGCTTGTAGAACAACGGATATGCGCTCATCGAAGGGATCCTGTTCAAAAGGAACTTCAACGATGTTCTATTGCGGTGTGTTTTCTTCTGTTATTTTTTTCTCAAGAAGTTGATGGATGCCATGTTCATGTGTTATGTCATAGCCTTGTTTACTTAGAATAGTGAAACCTTTACCACATGTTTCTTCAAGATTGATAGGATTTTTTGTGACTTTGTGATCGTAAGATGGTTGTGTGTGTGTGTTTGTTTAGAGGAACTAGGTCCACTTGAGGGAGGAACCTTAGGTCCTTCATTGATTTCAAGATGTAAATATGAAAAGTGATCATGAGGTGCAACAATACAAAGATCTTGGGACTTCATGGATGGATAGAAGGATGCATTGGATTCAAGGTGATCAAGGCATTCATTGTAGAACTTGTTCATGCTATCATCTTCTCCAATGATTTCTACTTCACGAGGAGGAAAATCATGAGGAGTTGAAGGAGGATGTGGAAGTTCAAGGTCATTAGGGTCACAACTAAAGGCACAATTGGACATGTCTACGAATGATTTTAATGAATTCCAAAATTTATTGAAAGAAAATGCCATGATGCAAATAAACTAATATGCAATAAATGATTAAAAATATAGAGTCTGGAAATTAAAACAAAATGCAAGTCCAAAACTTATTGAAAGAAAATTCCATGATGCAAATAAACTAATATGCAATAAATGATTAAAAATATAGAGTCTGGAAATTAAAACAAAATGCAAGAACAGGAAACTGTAATGCAGGAAAATGCCAGAAAGATACCAGAAATGTTGTTTAAAAAGTGCAGAGGGACTGATTCGCCCAGGGTGGCGAATAAGTCCTAGTATGATATTTTTTTTTGTGTTTTTCAAAAAATTTAAAATTATTTTAATGCTCTACATAATGCAATTAAGGATGCAGAATGCAATTTTTTATCTTTTTCAATGATATGCAATGCAAAAATGAAATCTAAACAAAGCTTTCACTAATGCAATATGAGAAGTCCTAGAATGCAAAAACAAAACAATATCCTAATTGAATGTTAATGAAAATATAATCTAGGATGCAATATGTGAATGAAATTAGAAATGCAAAGTGTTCAAAAAGTAGGTTCACCAAAATGAACTATAGATTTTTGGCACCAATGCACTTCTCTAGCTCTTCTAGGGTTTTTCACCTAAAAGGAGAGAGGTAGGGCCAAAAATTCTAAGAGGTTCATTCAAATTATGTTATGTATGATGTTATTTAAGCTAAATTAAGTGAACTAAATGCAAGTAGTTGATTTAAATGAATGATTATGAATGCAAAACTAATATTTAAACTATGTTGGAAAACACACTATGATATGCAAACAATGAACTAAAGGATGAATAAATGCAAAACAAAAAGAGAAAGGATAAATCAGAGTGCACTTGGGAAAGATTTGAGGAATCTAGAATGTTCTGAATGCTATTTGAGATTACTGAAAATCAATAGTGGGACTCATTCGCCCAGGGTGGCGAATTAGTCCTGCTATTGGTGAAAAATTGTCAGGAACCAGTTTATGACTGTCGGGATCCAGAATCTAACAAAACCTAGATTTTCAGTCTTAAGGTGGGACTTATTCGCCATTGGTGGTGAATCAGTCCTCTCCCAAAATTCTGAGATATCAGGAGACAACTCTACAACACCAGATCTGGAAGTGTCTGCTTGTTGTGTTGCCGAAGTCAATTCTGTAGGAAACAGACAAAAAACCTTCTCCAAGCTTGAAACAAAGTTGATTTGACTTGAAGCACCTAGTTGACTTGTTGACCAATCTTCAATCACCTAAATACTTGTTAAATATGCATACTTAGGTCTATAAACACACATGCAAGAGGGGAAAAATGGTTGAGGGTTAGCAAATAGGGGTTTGCCTTGGTCGAATCCCACTTTGGTAATCAAACCCTTAATAAAATAATGAAATGTTACAAGAGAATGATAAACTAACAACATGCAAATGCTATCAACTTACCAAACCCTTGTTGATGAAAATATGAAGTTGTGTCAATGGATGCTCCAAAATGCTTGAATAGTACTTGATTTGATGTTGTAAGATGCTTGAATGCTTGAGATTGCTTGAATATGATGTGTGAATTTTGGAGGATGTAAAATGAGGTGAAAATCACTTATTTATACAATCTTGTGCCTTAGTAACCCATTCATACCTCATCACAAGCTGACATCAAGTGATTTTGAATAAAAACTCGAAAGGAATTTTGAAATTTTTTGAATTTGGAGCCAAGGGTGACTCATTCACCACCCATGGCGAATGGGTCGCACCTAGGACCTAAAAATGGGTGTCAGGAATTATCTTGTATTTAATGTTGTTTGTCGGGTTTATATTAAAAAATGCACTTAATTAAAGAAGATAAGGGCATAAAGGGGTCAAATAAAGCATAAGAAAGGGATAAATAGTGAAGTTATGCCTAGAAAAGCGTGAAATCTTGTTACAAGACTTTACAACACTTCAAAGTAGGACTTTTTTAGTGATGAAAAGTGATTTTTAGGTGAATGGTAATGAATAGAGTCTAGAAGAGTGTAGAAATATTTTACAACACTTCACAACACCTTCACAAGATGTCATTATTTGAATTTTAGTACCTAAATATGCATGTTCAAGCGACATTACAATATAAAATCAAAGTAAAATAGAAAAAATATCATTAAACAAGACTTAAAAGGCCATGGCAATGACAAGGGGCCATTTTTCTATGGCACAATTTGAAATAACCACTATTCCAAACTTCCATTGCATTCCATTGTAATTGCACAAATCTTTCCATAACATAGATTCCATCTTGAATGAACTCAAGTTTATCATTTAGGATTACAACCTTCCATATAAGTGGAATCAAGAAACATACATAGCTCTTCTAAGCTTCATTGGAAATAGATATACAAACTGGTCATAATGTCACCGTATCTAGTGCATACATTCTTAATTTCCTCATTCCCTAGTGCAAACATCTGCAACCCTTGGTCACCAACTATTGAGGAGAAGCATCACTCAAGCACTTTTCAGCTAACCATGGACTCAAATGTGGTCCCTCGCACATCTACCACATATGTTAAGATAGGCCTACCCTTTGATGAAGTGTTTGATTCGTAAACCTTATAAAAATAGCCTATTTGAGCTTAATGTTGTTCCCTACATAGTTAGAACTTGTATCCACTACAATCCTGAACTAGCATGCCTAAAAGGAACATAGTGGACTGACAACTCAACTAATGGCCACTTACACTACTTTGGCCAAAGTATTCTCACCTAGTACTTCGAGTGAGAGTCTTCCTATTCACATACACTACCATAGTTCGGTTTGGATTATGACCATTCATATACTATGCCTAGGTGATTTCCCTCTATAGTTAACCATTAACCTCAGAAATAACCTATTCCCATTTTCTCAAAACACAATGGTATAACTACCAATAAAGTATAAGCATAAGTTACTCCTTTAATGGATAATCTAATCCCTAGGTATAACTTACAAGCTTTTCTAGTCTACACATTAACTTTGCATAAACAACTTAACAAGCGATTCCCTTCATTGGACAACCTAGTTCCAAGATTAACCTTATAATCTAAAGTATAGCTACATAAGATTCATATTATGATGGAATAAATAATCATCAATATATCATGCTAATAAGTGATTCTTATCAAGAGTATAGTCTCTTTAATAAATAACCTCAATCGAAGATTAATTATATAAATAAATGATTCTATTCGAGAGTGTAATCTCCTTAGTAAAAAGGGTTATTCAAAGAGCAAGTCTTGTCAACAATATGACTTCATATCAAGAGTATAAAACAACCAATTAGGTAATGTTCAACTCTAACCCTATAGGTAATCCCACCTATGGGTTCAAAAAATAGTATTTCATTAACTCGAGTGATCTAGCTAACCACATAGGTGAGTCTCAACCTTGGTATACCCTAATCCTAGATATAATCTATAATCACCAATCAGTCAATTATGTAGGTTAATCTAACCCTATGTGCTTTAAACAAGCTCACTACATAACCCATCCAAGTAGGTTATTCCCATCCTATTGGTTTCCATGGGTAATTCAAGTAAATTTCTCAATCCCAGTCAATAATTCTTATCCTAGGGTTTCAATCATTAATCAAATAGACTTCTAGACCCACATAGGTTATTCCTAACCTAGGGTATTGTTCAGTAGTAAAATAATGATCAAGTGATCATACAAGTATAGATTAGCAATGAGTCATCCTATCACTTCCTTCATATTGTTGATGCATAGCTAAACATTATCATTCCTAAGGTTTCCTAGCATTATAAGTTAACAGTGTCAAGTCGCTTCATGACGTTGAAACATATCTCATTATACATGAAGCTTAATATTTCTATGTATAGAAACATCATATGAGTTCCTAAATAAGCTATATAAGGGTATTCATCACCCCCTTAAGCTATTCACTAGATCTAGTATATAAATACTATTGATAGACAATCACTCCTCACTATGGAGTATGTAAACACTTACAAGGAAATAATAACAACCAGATTCTTTTCCTTTCCTATAAGGGTGATCCCACAATAGTGGTTTACAATTTTTGGCCAAATTGGACACTGAAATGTTTTTTCTAACTAAATCTTCACTTTCGGGCACCTATAGCGGCTAAACCGTGAGGAATTTGAAGATGATGCAAACTAGAGTTTTGTGAAATTTTGTCTGTAGATTCTAAATATATTTTTTTCAAATTTTTTGGAATCAGATTGCACCTCTTTTTCCATCTCCCTTGAAAACTAGTTTTTTTCAGAAAACAACATTTTTAAGGAGTGACGCTCACTGTATAACGCATAATTTTTTTTCCATGAGGATAAAATTCTAATTCTTTCAAATTTAGATTTGTAACTTTGATATATAGTTCTTCCACTTGGTTAGATAGTGTTTTATTGAATATTTTTTCCTTAATCAAGTTTTGAAGTCAAACCAATTACAATTCAAACACAAAGTAATCCATAATGCATAACTTTTTTTCAGACAGTATCAAAATTTTTTACAGATCAAGGACTTTAACATCCTATGCACTCCATATTCTTTTAATTTTTTTATAATCTCTATCTTTTCCACATGTAGTAGGAATTTAAAGAGTTTGACTTTCTGAAAAACCCATATGTACAAACTAAGAAAAATAGATAATAAAACCAAAACATATTAAAATTATAGTCATTGGATAGCTCGTTCCAAGGACTACCTGATTCTAGTTGGGTTCATGAAGCCTCCTCCAGTTTCATCCTCAACTTGAGCTTCAAAGGGAAAAATTTCTTTGTTTTTGGTGGCAGAGAGTAGGGATTAGGAAAAAGGGGGGTTCGCTCAACCGAGGGGTTTGAGCGAACCAGGGTTCGTTCGAACCCCCTTTCAAAAAGGGGTTTGCATGTGCTTTTTTGGCGGGATGCATTTAATGGGTTCACTCGAACCTAGGTTTGAGCAAACCCTCTTTTGGTTCGCTTGAACCAATGAGTTTGTTCAAACCCCAAGAATGATTTTTTTTGGCATGGAGTCATTTTTTGTTAGTTTTCCTTCCTCATTCAAATTGTAAACCACTTTTGTGGGTTTACCCATAAGCAATTAGAATATAACTTGATTTCAAGCATCCTAGTGTAATTCAACAATACACAATCAAGAAAGTAATCTTTCACATTTGAAGATAAGATAGAATAAGATAGTACTCCATGCCTGTCAAATGCTTATTCCAATTGATGATAGAGCTTCCTAGCTTGTTCTCCTCTTGCTAACAACTTAGAAATCAATTTTCCTTCACTTAACCTCTCTAAAACTCACTCACCAAAGGCTCTCAACAAAAATAATAATCACTCAATTGAAAACTACAACAGAACGACAATGTACTGTTGCATATGAAAAAGTGTGAATAATGGGGTATGATCAACCCATATTTATACACAAGAATCAACTCTATAAGGCCACAAATAAGGTTCACAAATTACCACTTCTCATTCCTTTTAAATCGACTCAACTTATATGAAGAAAGGTGACAAACTTACATGAGGATAGTCATTATTTCATCACAGCTAATGGATTCAATGATTCACATAGCTATTTGACATATTGAAAAAGACATGCTAAAACATAGCTATTTGGTTCTATGCATAATAGAATTCTACAACATTCAACCATTTCATATCATAGCGCCAAGTTTACGTCTTTTCCCTATTTATAAGGCCATAGTTTAGCATTTGGAAATGGTCTCACACAGATTTGTAGCACATTTAAAGTTGACTCAGTCAAAGATAAATAGTCAACACATGATATGAATTGAACCTTTGCATTAATATCAACATTTTGACTTGGCATGCTAGGTATATGTTGCACTATTTCTCAACTTCTCAACTTATACAATAGTCTAAAGTCTCATGTGTCTTATTATCATTAAGTCTGAAACGATATTCATGCCTTTTCATTTTCTGGGTGCTATAACATAGTGTGCCACATTTGCCATAAATTGACCAAAGCATAAATTTTATGTATCAGCCTTTATACTTGTATAAATCGACCTCCAATGCATTTCATAATAAATGCATAAATCAACATTTATTACTCTGCATAATATATATATACAAATTGGCCTTAATTACTTTGTATATTTATATATGAATCAACATGCATAATAGAATAAATCACTTGGGATTATAACCAGTCTGTGAATTTACTGATTTCCATGTTTGATACCTCCTAAGGCTATGCCCAACCTTGCGCTCCATACTTCTAGTACTTTACATATGATATAAAGGTATTCACGTGTTGTTTCTAAGTGTTGAATATTCCATTATGTGTTGATAATGAAGCCTTTTGTTCCACTTTGACAATGCTATGTTTCATATTAAATCACTATGGTATTATATTTCATTTGTTCACTATTTAAAGACTTAGTCAAGGCTCTTTAAATCATTTCATACTTCATTTGCAACCTTCATTCATAATACACTTGCCACTATATAAGTTGTCTTTTGTAATCCCGTTCACATGCTCTTCGCTACCTATTATGGCCCACACTATGTTTTCTTTTAGAATACATTTCATTTAAAACAACACTATATAAATATACATATATTATTCACATATACATAATGTCACATTCTAGTTGATTATACTTATTTATATATAAATATATATATGGATAATATATATTCATATATCTACATTTTCATAGGTTGATAAATATATATAACAAATGCACATATACATTCACTAAGCACAAGTATCGTTTCCACATATACTCAATTTTATATATATATAATAATCAATTACTCGCATAAATACCATATGTGTGTTATTGATAAGTCTTATATATATGCATATTTAGTATTCGTTTACTCTTATATATGATTTCTTAAGCATAAACCCAACTTATCAAAAGTATGTTCCAAAACCATAACCATAATGGATAACTATCACAAGGAGATCATAACAACAACCCTTTCTCAATCAAGAACAACTACCCAACTATTCCATTAAGTCAAGACTATGATCAAAGGCACCTACCAGAAACTATTGACTTGACCATTCTAATAGTGGGTGTGTGAAAGCTCAGTTTAGACTCGTTAAGGTTACCCAACCAAATACTTCTCCTAAGTGATACTTCCCCTCCTTTTCGGAGGATTGAACCTATACCTACATCTAACTTGACACATTTATAGAGGTAGTTAGGCGTTCACATGAAATCCATTTTCATCATAATTTTTTTGCATTATTGTAATCATATTTATCTATCATAGTTTCCTTCAATATAAACATATTCATTCCTCTGAAACATCTAATTGCATATTTTAGTATTAATTCATCTAATAAACATATCAAATCCATACATAGCATTTATCATCCAATTTACCCTTGAAAGTAAAAGTAACTTTGTAACAACAAGACGGGGTGTGACATACATAAAGTAAACACATAAGCACTGGTAGATCATTTGCTATCAATTTCACCTGCCCAGTCTGAATCCGCATAACCATGAATATCAAGGTAAATCTCATCTTCAATTAAATTACTATGACAACACAAGGAATACTCTGAGGTACCACATAAATATTTGAAGACTCTTTTAACTGCATCCCAATGAACTCTGCCAGGATTAGACATATATCTGGAAAGAACTCCCACTGCTTGGGCAATTTCTGGTCTAGTACAAACTGTAGCATACATCAAACTTCCAATTGCACTCTGGTAAGGAACTTTGCTCATGTCTTGCATCTTTGATGGAGATGTTAGACAATTTGAGATAGATAACTTTGTTCTAATAGAAAAGGGAACACACAATGGTCTACAATCTTGCATGTTAAATCTCTGTAAAATTGAATTGACATACTTAATTTGGCCAAGCCGTAGCTTTTTTTTCTCTCTATCTCATTTAATTTCCATCTCAATAATGTGTCTAGCTACACCAAGGTCTTTCATTTCAAATTTAGCAACAAGTTGAGATTTTAGTTTTGAAATCATACCTTTCCCTTTGCCAATAAATAACACATCATCAACATATAATGCAATAAATAGGAAATGGTCACCATCAATTTTATAATAAACACAATGATCTTATTTAGAATGCTCAAATCCAAAACTCAACACATATGTATCAATTTTTTTGTACCACATCCTAGGACTTAGTTTTAAGCCATACAAAGATTTATTCAATTTACAAACCAATTTACTTTTACATTTCACCACATAGTGCTCTAGCTGTGTCATATAAATATCTTCCTCCAAGGAACCATGAAGGAAAGCAATTTTCGTATCCATTTGCTCAACCTCTAAATCATAAGAAACAACAATAGAAAGAAAAAATCTAATGGATGTAATTTTTGCAATAGAAGAAAATATCTCACCATAATCAACACCCTCAACTTGAGAGAACCTTTCACAACCAACCTTTCTTTGTACTTCTCAATACCTCCATCTGAACCAATATTTTTCTTGAACACCCATTTGCAACCAACAGGTTTCCATCCTTAAGGAAATGGTACAAGATTCCACGTATCATTAATTTTCAAAGATTCAATTTCTTCATCCATAGCAATCTTTAAGAATTTTGCATCATTCATACCTAATGCCTCTTCTATAGATTTGGGTTCATCAATGCTAGTATTCAAAGAAAAAATACATCTCCAATCATCAGGTGAATACCTTTTAGGTGGTTGTCTATTCCTTGTAGACCTATGAACAAGTTGACTTGGAGGTTCTTCCTCCTCTTCTGAAGATTCAGAGCTAGACGAGCTCTCCTCAACTTCTTGTCTATCCATGGGTCTCGATTCAACTTTATTAGGTGTAGCAGGAAATTGAATCATATCTTCCTGTTTACTTTGTTCTAGTTGCAATGTAATAGAAGAAGGCTTAGTTTCTCTAAAATAACACTTCTACTATATATTTCATTTTGTGCAATAGGATCCCAAAGCTTGTATCCTTTCACACCATAACTATATTTGATGAAGATGCATTTCACAACCTTGTTCTCCAACTTTGTTTGCTTCTCCTTTGGCACATGTGCATATGCCTTGCAACCAAAAACTCTAAGATGTCTTAATGAAGGCTTGTCACTCGACCATGCCTCTATAGGTGTCTTATCAACAAGAGCTAATGTAGGAGACCTACTAATCAACTTCATCCCAAAACCTTTGTTCTAGGCCATCACCACTTAACACACTCCTACCCTTCTCCATCAGTGTCATGTTCATTATTTCTACAACTCCATTCTATTGTGGAGAATGTAGAGTTGTCTTTTGTCTATGAATACCACAATCTTTACATAATCTATCAAAATTATTAGAGAAAAATTAACTTCCATTATCAGTCCTCAAACATTTTATTTTCTTTCTAATCTACAACTCACTAATTGCTTTAAATTCTTTGAATCGATTGAAAAATTTAGATTTACTCTTTAGAAAATATACCCATGTCCTACTATAATCATCAATCAATGAAATATAATATGTGGATTTACCAATCGAAGGAACATATATAGGACCAAACACATCAAAATGAATAATATCTAATACACCACAAGATTTATGAGATCTCGAGTAAAACTGAATGTGATTTTGTTTTCCATAAATGCAATGCTCATATAAATCAAATTCAAGATTATAATCAGAAAAACCTTTAACAAGGTTTTTATTTTTCAAGGTCCTTAGACCCTTTTCTCTAATGTGGCCAAGTCTCTGGTACCATAACATAGTTTTCTCTGCTAGTAACTTTGATTCAAAAGAAAGAGCACCCTTGGGTACCCAAAAGTGATGACAATCAACTGAAGGTGAAACCCTTACATCTTCCACAAACTTTCTTTTCATAGAAAAACTATTGCACTCAATATTGCATGCATCAAGCTTATACAATGTTCCATATCTGACACCTCTAGAAATTGCCATAGCACCTTTAACCATCTTACATCTTGCATCAAAAAATACTACCTACGCACCTACATATATTAGTTTTCTTACAAATATAAATTTTTGTGCTAATATAGGGATATACAACACACGATTAATCCTTTTTATTCTACCATCGGGAAATCTGATTTTAACTTTACCTCCATCAAATTATTCATATTCAAAAAACCAATCTCTATTAAAGGTCACATTGGTGTTTTTTAAAGAACCAAGCAGATCTCACTGAGCATCTATGAATTTTCTAGATTCAATTCTTGAATACTCAGGAGATGATTGGCCAACGAACAAGAGGAAGATAAAATTCTTCCCTCTACACTTTGGGCTCTACAAAACCTAGAAGGGTGATCCCACAATGTGTATCCTACAATATTTCTACACAATTATCTCACACATTGTATACTAAACAGATACATTCTCATTGAAATGCTAAATAGATGAAATCCTTCAAGAAATTGGAAATTCCTTAAAATAATTAAACACCTTAAGCTGAGGATACCACACAATACTAACCTCAAAAAAGGTAAATTGATTAAAAATTTTCTTATAAATTTTGTTCTCAAATTGAAGCACCAAAACTATAGGAAATACATTTAACACCTTTAGATCAGTGCCTTATCTTAGGGCAGGGAGTCAAAACACAATAAACTAAACTATAAGGAAATTTTAATTCCAAACAGTCATGATCTTTGTGAAATTGCATTACAATTCACATATAAAATACTCAAATTCTATGACTACTTATCAAAATCCATGGAAAATTCACCTGAACTCATGCTTTAATTAAAGTATTTTAACTGATTCATTAAACTAGAGCCATAATTAAAACACATTTTATTGCAAAACAACAATGAACATTAATGAAAGATCATTGATTGGGTTTTCATTAATAATTCAAGTGAAATGTTACAAATGGAGAGAAAATAGACTCAAAAGATTTGCATTCTTCATTCAAACATGCTTGAAAACCATACAATTTACAAAATCTATTTGCTCGACTCAAAACCTAAGATACAAACTCAAAATATATTTTCTCTATGTTCTTAATTTTTATTTTCAAATCTAGAATTCAAAAAGAGACCAGCACAAATGGCCCTGAATTCCCTTTTATAAGAACAAGGGAGCAAAAAAAGCTTTATGCCGAAATGTACATTGTGTCACATTTTCATTTGACAACCTATACCAGTCATTCCATGAGGAATGGTTACAACAAATTGAAAGAATATTCTCTATTGAGAGAAAGGTTTCTTTTCTGTCGGTGGAGATTCCTGCTCCTTCCAAAAGGCAGTTTGTTGAAGAGAGTGGTCTTCAAACCATTGCAACATCTTTATTCTTTTCACCAAAATGATAAAAGACATCCAAAAGGAAAAGAACCATGTGGATCAATATCCAGATCATCATCCAACATTTTGTCCAACTCATCAATAGCCAGCTTTTACATGTCATATTTGCATTTGGAGAAACACATCTTTTATGCATTATAATCTCTAAGGCTAGACCTGCACTATACTCAACCATGTATATGTGTTCTCCATCCCTATGCTTAAAACTCCAATTCATCTATGAATGTATTCTTCCACAATTCATATTCTGTGTCAGAAGGCCAATTAAATCCAATAATTTCATCCATCTTCTTTCTGTAAGGAGCACATTTTTCCATCATTGAATTGGCTTCTTTATCAAAATCCTCCAGGAAACTAATGATGAAAGACAACTTCTCAAGAGTATTCTTCAACATATCAATAACAACACTCTCACATATGAGAGATGATTGAGAAAAAATATTTGTATCCACTTGATCTTTCCATGTATGTAGATGTTTTACCTCATCATATGTGTGTTGAATATCAGGTAATAGTACCAAATCAACTTCATCAAACTTTGACTTCAATTCTTTTATTTTCACTTCCAAAGGAGCGACATTGAAAAATTTGTATGTGAGGCCAATCTTTGGATATTTATTCTTCTGATGTGTTGGCCCAAATGCAATGAGCTTCAAGTTATCAAATCTAGGGATCCATCTATCCATTATTGGAGTAGCAAAATCCTTGCCCCTTTGAGATAGTTTTATTTCTTGCAACATCAAAGAATAATTTGAATGAATACTATTTAATTTACCCTAAATCTTCTCATTCATATTCTCTAGAACTGTATGAACAATCATGGAATTATTCTCATACATGGTATCCTGGACTTGTGCAAACAATTTATTATACACTTCAATTTGCAAAAATAATTGCTCCTTGGTGGGCTCATTTGATGGAGCTGCACCTGATGTGCACGGATCCTCAACTAAAAGTGGTTCTCGACCCAAGTTGTATGGAATGTTTTCCAAGGATTGCTCAGGTGGAGGAGGAGATTGAGGATGTTCAATTGGGGAAGGAGGTGCTCCATAGCTTGAAGCTAATGGGTCCTGGGTCTTCAATAATGTCAACTCAGTTTCCAACTCGAAAACCCTTTGTTGAATTTTATTGCACTCATCAATAATATCATTTTATTTTCCCATGTACAAGTTTCTTTCTACAGTGACACTCTCCACTGTTTCCTTAGTGAATTTAGCAACATTTTCTGCCATTTTTGCTGCTTCAAGTGCTGGAGTGTCAAAGACTCTTTTAATGATCAATTTCCCCTTGAAGTCATATGTTTCTGCAACTTTTGGCTTCCTTGACCCCAAAGACAATGACCAAAGGGCCAAAGCATCCCATTCTTCATTGAAGGCTGACCCTTGCAATGCCAATTTGGCTTCTTCCCTATTTTGAAACAAGGGCCTTTTAGACCTTCTTATTGTGTCCAACACAATTGCATCTGCAATATCCCATTTTGGCAGCAATAGTACCCCACTTTTGTGCACTAGTGCTTTGCCCTCTTCAAGTGTGATATGCTAGAATTCCTCCCTCATTAATTTCCTCACATTTGCTTGCACAAATTCTTTAGAAAGTTTAGGATGCAGGCTCCTCTCCTTGGAAACATTTTCTGAATACTCTTGAGCCTTAGCTCTCCACACAAAATCTCTAAATGTGTTGGTTTCAATAAAAGAATTGTCTTCCAATAATGTCTTGCAAGCCTCTTGCCTCAGATTATTAGCATTTCTTAAGCCACTGATATTTGTCTTTCCTAATCTAAGGTTGCTCTCTTGTGCTTGGTGCAATCCCCCTCGGGGAGAAGGCATTCCTTGTTGCATCTCCTCTGGTGTAACTAGAATATCATCTTCATCAGTATCAGGGTAATCAACTACCCCTTTCACCTCAATATTTTTCCTCTTGGGTGGTTGCTACTTTGATGGAGATGGACCTCTTGGAGTTGAATTTATATCAATTATAGCAAGGGAAGCTTGTCTAGGAGGAGATAAGGCTGACCTTATAGGGGGGGGAAGATACTCTTGACCTCTCTAATGTAGTAGGGGTTGGAAGTGTTTGTTCTTCTTTACTACCTCCTTCCTAAAGTAAACTTTAACTTTTGGTTGTCGTTGAGAAGAGGGTCTCTCCTCCAATATTTATGCTATATCTTCTTCCACAACCATTGCTTTCCCCTTGTCAGTTATTGTGCATTCATCTTTCAAAACACCCACTACATTCTCAAAATTGTCAAGGACATAGATAAATCTATTCAATTCACCCTTAATATTGGGAAAAGGGTCATAATTGGGATCTATCTTTTTAGCTTTATCCATCATTTTGTTGAAAGCGAGGTACATTGGTTTCCTTTCCACTTGGACTTGAAAATCAAAGATATTCCTGATGACATCTTCAGGAGAATAAAAGTTGTGAACAAAGGAGCCACTCCTATTCTTTGCCTTTAGAGCAGTAATGAAACCCTCTGGGTCATGGTTTCTTGGTCACACAATTTTTAATACATAGGGTGCCAAAACTTTCCCCAATTCTTTCCACCCTCTCTTTGCCATGACAAAATTTGCAAATATTGTCCATTCTAGAAAGAATGAGCCCTTCTTCAGTGTCTTAGGCAAGTATACCATTTGTGCTACTCCTAGTTGCCTCATAATCTCAATGAATCTAATCCTCAATGGCACATCTCTTGGTAATACATGTGGATTCATATTAGTGCCATATACTCTGAAGATTGTTGTGTTGAGGTATGGAATGATATCTCCCCAATTGTGGTTTAAATTCATATTGGACCTCCTCTTCATGGGCCTCAAAAAATCATGTATCTCTTTGAGCATCCTTGGTGGATCATGAATCAGGAACCTTCTCAGTTTTAAAGAAAAAATATTGTGGAACACCACATAGTCAAATTTCAAATCATCTTTATCCAAAATTTGGGTCCAACATTGGATAGACAACTCAATTTCACCTTCCACCTTCTTCAATGTTATGTATTTGCCAAAATTATTCTCTCCCTTATATAGGAACATATGCATCAAGAGAGAATACCACCAGAACTTTACCCAATCTTTTCTAGCCTTTAGTGCAACCAAACCCTGATGGATGTGCTTTGCCAGATATGTGGCATAATCATAAACTACATTATAAGTTGGGTGTTGAAGGTGCCCTACCATATACATGAAATCCTATGCCATGGCAGATGGTGGATCAAAACCAATAATTTGGCACAAGGAATACACTATTTTCTTGAAGTAATTGGCAAAATACTTCATGGGGAAAGGCTCCAATTCATCTTTAGCAATCCTTATCTATTTTCTAGACTTCCCAACCCTAGTACTTGCAGTGTGTATGGGTAAAATTTTTGTCCTGAACAAAAACTTAGTATTCTCATATTCTTTTTTGAAAACATCAAGATCAATGGGGATCATATCCTTATTCCATTCATGCAACTAGAAGATTTCGGCAATCTCCTCTCTAGTTATCTTGAGCATTTCAACACCATCAAATGCTTTGACCACTTTGGAAATAGGGTCATTCCTTGCAGCTATGTCTTTCAATAGGTCCACATCTAGGTATACATTTGGGATGACTAGTTTCCCCATATCCAACCTCCAAGTGTTACAAAAAGGGACTCCACAATTTCTATTCCCAAACCAGTTTTGAAAAAATTGCCATCCAGTGTAGAGAAATTTGACATCCTTGATAAAACGTTGCTTGTCCAGTAAACCCTCTTTAATTGTAGGGCCATAAAATAGAGCTCTTCCCTCAAAAATTTTGGGCTTTTTCACTTGAAGGAAACCCTAATTTTGACCACATTAAACTCTTGAATGCTCTTCTTGATCTCCTAGATGCTTCAAACTCTTTTAAAATCTTCAATTATGCAAAAAACCAATATTTTATGTGCATTTAGGTCGAGATTGGGTAGCTCTAGATGTATTTTCCACCATTACTACTCACTCACATGAAGTAGAATGACTCTCATGTTCACATCTTTGATTTTGAATATCAGTTGTTGATCTCCTTGTGAGATGGCACTTTGGACGACTTAGATTGAATCAACAAGGTTTGAATTTCCATTGCCATCATTCACTTATCCTTCGGGCAATGAAATTATGCCAGATGGAATACTAACTCATTCGTTCTATGGGCTCCACCTTCTTTTCCAAGCGACGACATAAATCCACATTGCGTTAGCTCGCTAACCTCACTACTTTTTATAAAACATTATTTTAATCCTGTGGGGTTAGTGAGGAACGGTTGAGATTAAATATCAATAGCGCATCTCGATCGTAAATTTAAAAGCTTAAGGCATTGAGTATGTGAGTGAAGACTAGGCCACATGCCTACAACAATACACGTGTCAATAGCCTACTGACCTCGTTTCTTTTTCAAAAATTATTATTTTATTCTCATGGGGCTAGCGGGGAGCGGCCAGGATCAAATCCTTCGATCTAACGGTTGGAAAATCTGCACATGCATAAACATTAGTTTTTAAAAAAGGGGACCCGACTAGGTTGACGAGACTAAGAACCTTAATATTAATGACTTAAAACTTAGGTCATTTCGATGGGAAATATTTTTTCCCAACTTAGGAGGATTAAAATAATGGTAATTTTGGATGACTGACAAAACCTAGACCAAGGGACCAAAAATAATATGCTTGCAATGGCTCAAGTTGTAACTCAAGTGACCAGTAACTGGGTGTAACAAGTCAGTAAAGAAATAGAATGCCCAGGGTTTAAGACTATGCAAATAGGAAATGAGGGATTTTGAACCAAAACCTTGAACCCTACCCTAAGACAAAGAGGCAACAAATCATCACAAGGCAAGGAACTAGCTCAAATTTTTTAAAATTCAGAAACTCTACCAAGTCATATGGAAAGATGCAACTGAGTCAATTAACCATGCATCATTACTTGCACAAGTGCCCAAAGCTACAATGAATGTGTCACCATCTTCCTTCTCATAATCAAAATCATAACCAAATTTCTTCTTTTTCTTCTTCTTTTCTTCTTTGCATTCCTTACGAACATGTCTAGGCTTACTACAGTTCTAGCAAATAACTTTGGACTTTCTAGGAGATTTAGATCTCCCCTTGGGCTTGGATTTGTCACACTTCTCATTCTTCTTTCCTTTTTCCTTAGGTATTCCATGAAAATTTAGGGCCTCCTTGGCAGTGATGGATACCTTCCTCCTCATCTCTTCAGAAAGAAAAGAACCCACCACATCTTCAATCTTGAAAATTATATAAGTACTCCCAATAGCCATAACAAGAGAATCCCATGAATCAGGCAAAGAACAAAGATAGATTTGAAATTTCTCCTCCTCATCCATTTTTACACCAACTAAGCCACCAACATATTGAATGCTTATAGGTGGTCTATAATTCATCACCCTCTTCCATTCTCAAGGAATACAATTTCTTCCTCAAGAAAATATTTTTCAGTAAAGATTTGGCTTGATACATCTCACCAATCTTCTTCCATAGTTTTGTGCAGAGGTCTTCTCATGGACATTAATTAAAAAAGAGTTTTCTAAGCACAATTTTATTAGACCCTTGGATTTATGGTCTATAATATCATATTGAGCATTCTGAGTAGGATCTATAGGCCTTGAAACATTCTCATCAATAGCATCCCATAGATCTCTATCTATCAAGAGATCCTCCATCTTTAGCTTCCAAATATCAAAATTATTTCCAAAAAAAATATCCACCTCTATTCTCCTTGATGAAATTTCCATCTTAAAATTATTGTAACAAGATCACAAAGTATCTTCTGCACAAGCTCCCACTCAAAACTAGATTAGTTAAAAAAACTCAACAACTCGCAACTGAAACCAAAGGTGATCAAGCTCTGATACGACTTGTAAGGAAGCTAAGGTAGCGGAAAAACTTTCTACACTAATCTTGAGAGGAGAATAATGCAAAAAATTTATATATCTTTAATAGTTATAGAAACTTAAAGAAAAATGCATAAATATTATGTATACCACACCACAGTGATTTATGTGGGGAAAACCCTTTTGGGAGAAAAACCCCACACTCCAAAAGCCACCCAATATATTATTAAGAAATCACAAAGATTATAATATACTTTTAGAGCAAGCTTCTCACAGGAGTATCACCACCATAGATCAAGAGACAACACAACCACTATTAGATTCTCAGAATACATCACCATCTACAATCATAGTACAATACCCTCATAAAATAGGATTAAATTCTAGGGAAAGATAGGCCAACAAAATATCCATCATTATATCTAAAACCTAATAATTAATGGTCTAGATTTACAATGTATCATTTATTTAATGTATGTCGGCCATTTTAGGAGCTTTCTAAAAAAGTTAACAAAAAAATATTTACATGCATCCCACTCCTCCCCTTTCTACCATTGTATAATACACCTATCGGTTTAACTAGGAAATATATGTATATGAATATATATACATATATATGTATATATATATATATATTTATATATATATATCCTATCAACAATAAAATTTATATAATTGCAAGGTTAAGACACATTTTTCCCAACAATTTTGGCTATCGGAGAAAATCTCTTCTCAATACCCTCAATTTGAGAGTCCCTATACATGTTCATAAAACTGCATGGACGAAAAAATTATTTCTTGAAGAATGCAAAGTATTCCAGCATACCTTCATCAACACTTTACTTTTCTAGAGCACAAAATGGAACTCTAAAACTTATGGATTTTACTTCAAAAGGTGTAAATACTTGAAATATTTGATATAAAATATTCACCATATGCCCATCATATTTTTTGAACCATAAGACTAAATCTTGCTTAGCTAAGAGATGCAAACCAAAACAACATGAATCTACCTTAGATATATATACTATGAATGCCTTATCCAACTCCTAAAACTTATCTTCATATGTGGTACACCAACCTAGAGTGATACCAATCAAAATAAGTGTACCTACCTCTACACATGTTCTATTTGCATAGCAGATCTGCATACCAACTGGTCTGATCCAATTCTTCTTTCATGTTGAAGTCTTCAACATCATGGAAATAAAATCTCCCCCCTGAGATAATGCTCTATCTCAGTTTGTCTTAGGGCCTTGTACAAAATGCACAAGTGTAGAATCATTTTCTTGAACATTTTTTTCCTTCTAGACCTTTTCATTACCCTTTCTTTGCTGATTGGGGGTTTCATCCTTCTTTTGAACTGGTGGCTTCACAAAATAACTTCTACAACTATTTGCTTTATGTCCCTTCTTATTTCCTTTGTAACACACAATGTTGTATTCAAAGTTGTTCTTCTTCACCTTAGATCTACACTTAACAAATTTGTGACCAAAGTTGTTGTAAGCATAAAAATATTTATGAAATGAAATAGCTTTGTTTCTTTGAGGCACAAATGATCTACTTATATTGTTATTCCTTCTTTGTCTAGATTTACAATCAATAGACTTATGCCCAAAATCATCACAATAAAAATAGTAACCTTGAAAAGACTAGTTGAACCTAGTAGAAGCATGTTGTCTTGTAGGTGGAGGACTTCTAGATGCTTTTTGTTTTTGGGTAGGAATGAATCCACCTTCTCTCTTTCCATCTTGATCTATCTTTGCATCTCCAGGTGCATTCTTCTTAGAAACCTCAATGCAGGCTTTATCCTCCTTTGTCTCAAACTCCATCTGATTTAGAATTATCAAGACAAAACTTTTCTCCTTTTTCAACTTGTTCTTTTTCTCTTTCCAATTCATTTCTCAAAGTGACAATCTCCTCCTTAAGTTTAAAGCATTCAATTGTTTTGTCACTGAGCTTGGTATTCAAAAAATATTCAACCTTCTTTCTTTCTTCAACCTTAATTTTCAATTCAAAGATCAAATATTCTACCATTTTTAGTTTGAATCCAAATTCTTTACCTTATTCTACTTGAGCTTTTAGTTTTCTAGTTTCTTTCTTTGGTTTTTCAAGCAAGCTCTCATATTTCTAATTTAGTACCCTTGCTTCATTTAGGTCTTCCAAAGTAGATTGGGGTTTCTTTCAAAACCAATTTCCCAATCATTTGAATTGAAGTACCAACCTTCAAGTTCCATTGGCTCTAGATCTGGTTCAAAAGAAAACATATCTCCATCACTCAAGGAGATGGACATTTTACAATTTTTAGCATCACACTTTTTTTCACTAAAATCCATAAAAAGGGTTTCATCATTTGAATCATTCTCCTCATCTTCTAAGGAACAACTTCTTTCCTTAGAATAAAGACCTCTTTTAGCCTCATCTCTTTTTTATCATCATTTGATTCTTTGTAAGGACATTTGGATGCAAAATGACCAATCATTCCACAATTGAAACACTTGAAAGGTAACTTACCTTTGTATTTTCTAGTGTGTTTATTTAATATTCTTACAAAATTTTCTTCAATCTCATCAAAGTATTCATTCTAATCAACATCTTCATCTTTTATCTATGTATTGGCTTTGAATGTAACTTCCTTCTTTGGAACATCTTTGTCAAATTATATAATTTTAAAGGTAGTTAGAGTACCAAAAATTTCATCTACTAAATATTGATCGAAATCCTTAGACTCTTCAATAGTAGATACTTTATGACTATAGGATTTAGGGAGAGATCTCATAACCTTCTTTGCAATCTCATCATCTTTGAATATACCACCAAGACCAATGATTCTAGTAACAACTTCATGTATTCAAAGAATATAAATTGAAAGGTCTTCATCCTTTGACATTCTTAAGGTCTCAAATCTGCTCTTGAAAATTAGCATCTTGGATTTCTTTACTTTGGTATCCCCTTCATAGATGTTGATAAGATTTTCTAAGACATCCTTAACAAAGTTGCAATTCATCACCTTCAAAAGTTCTCAATTAGATAATCCACACAAGATAGCATTTTTAGCCTTGGATTTTTTCTCATATAACCTAATTTCAGTTGGATTAGTTAGAGGAGAAGCAGGAGCAACATAACCATCCTTGAAAAATTGTCATACACCAAACCCTAGAGACTTTAGGTGGCCTTCCAATCTCAATTTCCAAAAAGCATAATTAGTCTCATCAAACCTAGGACCCTTGTATGAACCATCATGTGTCATCCTGGATCCTTACCTCAAGTGGAACTAAGCTTCTTCAAAGGAACTTGGCTCTAATACCAATTATTGAAGACACAAAATACTGAGAGGGGGGTGAATTAGTATCTTTAAAAAATTAAACCCCTCTGGAACTTGAAATATTTAGCACAATACTTCTTAAGAAAATATAAACCCTTAAATAGATTAGTAGCAAAGAAATATATTGTAGTTTAAACCTTCAACAATTTCAACAATCTTCAACAATTCTATCCTAAGCAAATCAATAGCAATGAAAAAGAAACATGAAACAAACATCCACAAGATGACACTAGATTTATGTGGAAAACCCAATGAGGGAAACCACAGTGAGAGTTCTCTCACAATATAAAGGATCGCTACCAAAAAGGATTTGCAAAGTAAGGTGCACTACCTTAGAGAAAGATACAAAACACTTTCAAAATTGAAGTAAATACAACTCCAGGGGAAAGATACAAGGACCTGATAAGATTCACTATCTGAAAGAAAGATATAAATTGGATTTGGTAAATTTATAATATTTGTCAATAATTCACATTGCTGATTGAGGCATTAAGGCACATCTGATCTTTATTCTTCACACTTTAGCAATATCTCTACTAGATATTCAATATATTCCACTCACACTTCTTCAATCTTATTCAGACATCCATACCTTTGCAACTGAAATGATCTTTCATTTATATCCACTGCAACACTTCAAAACTTCAATTCAATCAGTTGGAAAATAAGACAAACAATGATTTCAACAAGTCAGCCACAACAACATATTGTGTTCCTATCTTGAGGATAGAGAAGAAAAAAAAATCTTATTGCATCTTCCAATGTGATCCAAAACAATTCACATGTTGGCGTACATCAACCTAATATGGAAACAAGGAAACACGTTGAAGAACATGAAGCACATAACCATTCGAACCAAAAAAATAACTTTGTATAGGCGTGAATTTGCACCCCCCTTGCAAGCTCCCCTTGTACACCTTTCACCTTAGAAAAATCAAACCCAAAAATGTAATTTCACATCCTTTAGCCATAATCCATCGACTTGGTGCATGTCTGTAGTGTTGATGGGGGAATTTATGTTAGGGATGCACACATGGAATGCAGACGTCTATGTGGTGCGCTGCCATCTTGACAGGATTCCTACCTTTGGAATCTACAAAGGTATTGCATTCCACATTGGGGCTGAAGTGTAACATATCTGCACCCTTCAACCGACCTTTAAACGGCTATATCCCCCCAAAATTTACCTAAAATGAATATCTCTCATTCTCATTCATCCCTCTACACACTCTTGGATAACTTCTTCATAATTCTTGACATTCTTGACACAATTCTCACACTTCTTTGCTACTTGTTGAACTATCAACTTCACCACTCCAACACCACAAAATTCTTCACATCTACCACAGAAGTTGCAACTTGGTGTGTTATGAGACTTCCTTTGGTGTTGTTACGGCCACGTCGACTTTTCCACAGTTGTAGACTTGCATTCCTCTCTCATTGGCCTTGACTGCCTTTGTTCGAGGGTGGTATTATTTACTTACTATTGCATTGTTGTTGGATTTAAGTAGCATAGTGCTTCTCATAATATTCAGTATCTTTTCCTTTCCAACATAGTTTCTTTATCACATTTATATTTCTCTATCTATTTGGCTGTCCATGGAGGTGGAAACACCAATAAAGGGGTTTGACTATGGAAAGCCCTGAATTAGCCCCAACATTTTTCCTCTCTTTGTTAGCACCAAATCGTGAAGGTCATCAGAGCATCGGGGGAACTAAGAACAAGGTCTCGCTGATATGAGGAAGTCGGGCCAATAAGAGATAGAAACAAGACTTCAAGGAGTATATCAAGCTAATAATTTGAGGCACAAATCCCAACATGCTCCCACTTGGCAAATAACTTATTGGCTTCTCCCAATCAAATATTGAAGTCCCTATATCCAAGACATATGCAACAACATTTAAAATTTTCACCATCTCCGACAACTGTTCTAGCCATCCTCCAAAGGAAAGGAACTCACCATGGTGTATATGCACAATCTAAAAAGAAAACCATCTCCAGTCCCAACTTACAACAATGATTAAAGCTCACTACCACCACTCCACTATGCTCATAGCTTGTACAAAAGCACCAAATTCAAATCCCCATACAGAACACAATCGTGAAGCCATTCTCCAGAAACAAGATAGAACACTAGCTAGAACAACAACCAAAAAAATGACTGTTCCCATCCAATTGATCAACCCATGTGACTGAAAATAGCACCCACAACATGTGCTAACCATCTAATCTCTCATACCATCAAGTATCCACATTAGAAAATTCATGCCACCTACATAGCCAACCCATCAACATCAAAAAAATTTCCCCATGTACCAACTAGTCGAAGAAGACAAAACACATCCAGGAACCCCCATTGCATGGGTAATTCCAAATCTAAAAGATCAAAGGCATAACAAGTCTACCAATGGCTGCACATAGAAAGTGTAACCATGTAGTACCAAGGAAACATCCATAATGATATGCACAATCTATAAATTAATAACCTGTAAGAACAATTCTCACCACCATTCTTCACATCTTTCCCAAGTTCATCACACCCAACATAGGAAAGAGATAAAGAACCTCCAAGTTACCACCCAAGAACTTGAGTGAAAACAACTGCTTCGACCAAATCTCAAACCAATGTAATATGAAATAAAACCTCTAGGAAGATAATCAAGACCAAAGAGAGAAACACTGCACATCATATACCTGTAGAACATCCTCCTACATACACCTCTAAATGCTAGCCATGAAAAGTATGATCTCCTTCAAAACCCTAAGAGAAAATACATAACACCCAACCATTCAATCTCCAAGATTAAACACAACACATATATCATGTAATCAATATGGATGTAAGCCTCTCAAAGGAAATCAAACTATTTCATTTCCCATTTTAGGAAATACGCTCAATGCATCTCCTAAACTCAACATCAATGAATGTAATCACAATGCATAAGGAGATAACCATGCTATCCATATCTCATAATGAATCCTCCAGAACCATTAAATGACAGTTCAAGGTCCATATCATCAAAGACAACATAGAACACATCTGAAAGATATAATGGGAAAATACCTCTCAAATAGACTTCACTATCGAGTAGAACGAGAGTGGTGAATGAGAATGCTCCTCCAAGATATATAAGTCACCATGACTCATCCAAGAGTGATCTCCTCATTATTCTCTATTGAACTCACGTCCAACCAAGGTGTAGGCTCCTCAGACTGTCTGCTGAAATATTCATCAAGAGTAACCATCAACAACACTTCTCTCATCTCAAGAGAATTATAGCCTCACCTTATTCTCCATGTGTCCATGAGCACCTACAAGAAATCATCTCATGCTAAACTCCAAATGCATCACTGCATTATCATAAAGTTCTCAAGCTTATGACCAATGCACCCAAAACATAGAGAATCTCCAAACCACTGTCAAAGCTCTAAACATTTGAACTAGGAACTTATCATGAAATCATGATCTTACCACCCCCCTTAGGAGATACCACACTCCAAGTGACCTTATCATGGTCTCAAGAGAAATTCCTCATGCCAAAACTCTAATGCACAAGCAAGAGTATAACATGACATGTAACAACTCTAAACCAAGATCACTTGTCAAGCACCACCAAAACCTCAGCCAAAGACTCCAAATGTCCTCCATGGTTCCAAGATGTTACACATCCTCAAATAGTGTCCATGCAAATGCAAAGAACCCTCCTACAACAACAAGATCTAAGAGTCCCTCCTAGTAACATCTGCAACACTAAAGAAGATCATTCACCACCAAGTGATGAATCCATAGTCACTGCTAAAGCTCCTATTGAACCGTGACACTTGAGCTCTCCAAGAATCATGACCAAATATCCGCTAATCTGAAAAACCTCCAGGTCCACTCAACAACATGTCCATCTGACAACAATACCAAGCAACACCAAGATCTCCAAACCAAGCAAACAAAACCATCATTGTCAAAAGGAAACACAAACTAGTGTACCCAAGCTATCCATGTAGACATTATGATACACATGCTATAGGTCCCCATAGCTGACTATTAAGGTACTCTACATCATCCATCCTCTCATCCCAAAGAAATCACACCAATGCACAAGTGATCACAGACAAGGCCAACTAACAAATCTGCACCACCATAGAACCAAACCTCGTGGATATTAACAGTCCACTTCTGAGTTGTCCCCATAGAAAACATGTAGGTAAAGACATCCCAAAACATTTCTCAACCCATAGATTCAATCAATGAAACATGCAAACCCATCATTGCACTAGAAACTACAAAACTAAGATCTCAAGGAGAATAAAAATGTAGACAACTTGACTCAAACACCAGATCAAGTTTAAATATGATTTTCCAATCATGTCCACAATGAGCACCATAGTCAAGGGAATCCATTAAGCACCACCATAGAAAAGTTGAGTGACTATACACTTACCAACACTCCCATGCAGACAATAAACCTAACCTCCTCTCACCATGCATGAAGCATGCATGCAAAACTACAAATATCTCATCCAATAACACCCCACAAGCCAGGGTCTAGAAATTAGTTTACCAGCAACTCCACAAAACCGCAAGTTTTTCTTGATCATGTAAAACCTACAAAATCATCATGTTTATAAAACACCCATGCACTACCATATCCACTGCACATTTGGATGACTCAAAAGTCTACATACAACCATCATAGTTAACCAAAATAATGGAATAACATGAATATGCATAACCATAGATTATTTAAATGGAAATCTATAAAACCCCTTCAAATCGAAAGAACACGATTCTTAGCCATGCAAGTACAAGGAATCCTTAAAAGGAACGAGTAGTACATGAACTCTATGCCCATTCTAGACCAATTCCATAACCACCAACATGCACATGCATCCAAGAGAGCAAGGCTATTCAGAAGTTTTCAGACCACCCAAAGATCAACTTCATAGCCTACATGCAATCATGGTAACAAAGAACAATGCCTTCAATACCAGGATAAAGCACCCAAAACAAGGAAAATATTCCATGGCTAAATGACAACCCAAGCTTCTCAATATCATCAGGGAGCCTCTCACACAGACACCCAATATGAATAACTTTGCTACAACACAACCACATGCATAAACTCACACCCCTTGCATTAGGATTATTTGCTGTCAACTAGGAGCCTCAGGCCACATGGTTACAATATGATCAACTCCAGTTTCTCCATCTTCAACGTCCTTCATGCCTTGTGTTGTCTCATAATGAAAAAAAGAGCAAGGACTTCTACTCACTAAAGGATCAATCATCAGCAGAATCCTTTAGATCTCCTTAAGCTTGCCAGGCTAAGAAATCTTCACAGAAGGAATCCATAGAACCGAGAAACACCAAGAATTCTTAAATGAAAGCACCTACAAGAAATCCATATGTGATTCCATGCAAGTACATGCAACTCACAAACTTGCACATGCAAGAAAAATCAAATCCCAAAAGAAGGATCTGATACCACTTGCAGGGAAATTTTGGTCATCTCGAAATGAACATCTAAATCAATAGCGCCTTCAGTAATTTTAATTTCATCAGATTGCCTCAAAGACACATACTACTATGCCAAAAAATGGAAATAGGCATAGTTGATTTCCCACATTAATACTCTTGAGAAAAGCTCATGCAAATTTAACCATTTCTAACAACATGCACAGACAGATTCAACTTGCATAATCAACCAACATGAAAGAAAAAAGATATGGACACATAGATTTATGTGGGGAAAACCCTTACAGGTAAAAAACCCCACACTCCAAAAGCCCAGAGATCAATTGCATTATTCAACAACAAGCATAGTTACAATACATTTTCTGGCTAATAGCCTTTATAGGAGATTTACATCTTGTTCCATTCTAGAGAGAAATCGACAGCATAACCCTACTTTGATCTCACCTCTCACTTCACATTGTAGAAAATTCAATGATTTATACCATTCATTCTATCCAATAGTTCCAAGCCGACTAGGAAAACCAATTGATTCCCAATTGTCAATCCAATCTTCAACAAGTTCCACCCAATCATCATTTTCCACCTTAGCATCCATTGGGTCCCACTGAGACATCCTACATAGGTCACTGAGTCAACCATTGTCATATTGGGGGGACCACCTTTGGAGTCATGTCGTGGAGTCATGTCGATGAAGCATTGTCCCAATGACGAGAGTCTTCAATATGTTCACCACTCCATCATTCCATCAATGAGACCCAACACGAAGTCCTGGAAATAAAGCAATGTCCCTTCGATGAAACCTTATTGCCTTGTCCCATAAGATCACTAAGTCAAAGGTTTCCAAAACTCCAAAATCCGTGACGAGAGGTTCCAAACTTCCAAACTTCCATGATCTTGTAATATTGCCATAGTTTTCAATCTATCATAGAGACACTCATAAAGGTTCCATTGATACCAACATCTCCTACTAATGAACCACTGCATCGTTCCATCAATGGGACAAGCTTTAGCGTCCCACCGAAGACACAACTTCCCACCGATGAGGATCCAATGCTACGTATCAGGCTATTGATGTGACAACTTATAAAATCCCATTGATAATGTCATCTCCCACTGACAAGTCTTTACCGCAATACAAGTCACTGCTCCATCAGACCATCAGGGAAACTCAAGACAAAGTCCCACTGATGACACGAGGTCCTACCGGCAAGTTACCAAGGCAAGACATTAGGCTATCATGGAGAATTCTTGGAGACTCTTGCTGACATGACTAACTCCTACCAATAGAACACAATGCTAGAGGAAACTATTAGTGTCAAATTGTGGAGGTCATCAGAGCATCAGGAGAACTAAGAACAAGGTCCTGCCGATATGAGGAAGTCAGGCTGATAAGAGATAGAAACAAGACTTCAAGGAGTATATCAAGCTAGTAATTTGAGGTACAAATTCCAACAAACATTATGGAATGAAACTTTGAGTGTGTCACTATCTAAATGTGAAACCCTTGGGGGCTCCTATGAAAGTTATGTCTAGTGTACGTAAAGATGTCTTCCTTTTTACATCTACCCATCCCATCTGTGCAACCTATGAGTGGATCCCCCGCTATAAAATTCACCTCACAAGATTTTCTAATGAACTCTAATAGAGAACCATCCCCTTTGTACATCCCTGCATGTATCAATGGAAATACCATAACTGGTGTTCTCATCAACCCTACATGCTAGGTGAATGTCATTACAGAGGATATCATGTTAATCAATTTCTTGCATAAGGATATATATGACGAGTATAGAAGCACTATATGTACACACGATGGGATTTTCATCCCTCCCATCAATTGTATTGACCTTGTTAGTCCTGGTTGGGCCCTGAATGCACTCTTTGACATAATCCTGGGATCTAAACTATTCAGAGTGAAACAAGGAATTCCATGGCTAATTTCCATGAATACAGTTCCCTTAGTAGTCCATAAGTTCTTGACACTTTTCCATGATGGTTATGTGCATGTAGTCCATGACATTGGTTACAAACCAATGATTACACATGGGGGCTACTCACTAGATCAGTTCTGGCCTACCCTTGTTCATTTGCTTCCTCCTAGGATGGAATTGTTGTATTAAGCTTATGTGAAATACAAGAGTGGGGGAATTAAACCAAAGATGAGACACCCTCCTTCTCCCTATGCCATTTCACATAGAGCTTGCATAAATGTGGAACGTGAGGGTGCCTTGGCCGCTCGAGAAAGGGAAGAGGAGAAGGCCACCCAGGGCTCTTCTTCTTCTTCTTCTTCAATCCTACCACCTGCTGCTTCCTCTTGCCCTATTGCAGTACTATCGAATTCTTCTCCTATATGTTTGTTGGGGAGTTCAATGGTGCCCGCTTGGTGAAAAGGCCTTCCGTTGAGGCACTCAAGTCTACTGCCCCTGCTATTGTTCAATTGTCTTCTCCATCTCTTCCTCCTATTCCCATCTAGGATTCCCTCCCTCCATCAGAAATGGTTGGGATGGATACTCTAATGGTTGAATGAGAGTCTTCCATCCCTTCTTAGGCTATGGCCTCTAGCTTCTAGAGTCGTAGAAACTAGCTTGCACGAAGTGCAAGCATCAAAGGAAGGCTCTGGTTGCTAAGCAGGCTGCCTTACAGAAGAAGGAAGGGGAACTAACAACTTCCACTTCAACATCTTCTACTGTGTCCTCCTCTTCTGCTCTTCTTGCTTTAGTTCCCTCAACCTTATTCTTTCTTTTGGTTCCCCCTACGAGCGTGACCGATCCTCACCTGAAGAGGGTGTAGGTATTCATTGCTCCCTCAATTGAGCCTCCCCTTCTAATGTCCCTTCCAGACATCCTACCCTTTTCTAAACTCGTGGACATGTCGAATACCTCGGTGGTGTCTACCATGGTTTTCTCCTCTTTCTCCGTACCCCCTGCTTCATCTGTGGGGATTTCACATCCTCCGATGAAGTGAAAGATGGAGGATGAACTTGCTAGAATTGGGGGTTGGAAGAAGAGTTCGCCTTCTTGAGAGGGTGGTTCTACATTGACTTGTGTCATCATACTGATGGAGGAAGCCCTGACATCCCTAGAGTTTATCACTGCTTCTGAATCATTCAGTGAGGCTAGTAGTGGATCTCAGGCACCACCTCCATCATCCACTGAGTTGATGCATGGCACTCCTGTAAAGTGTATGTTCAACTCTGTAGACGATGTCCCGACCCTATCAACAATTTTTGTGAGATCGCAGATGTTCACCTCACATGAGCTGAGTTGAGAAGACCTTTAGGGGCCTTCTTC
>VDFB02264869.1:0-20290 GCA_007258455.2 Sequoia sempervirens | reverse complement strand
GTTAGAAGTTTTATGGGTTTTGATGGGTATTACCGTAATTTTGTCACAAAATTTTCAAGGATAGCTTTTCCCATCACATCATTACAAAGGTAGGGGACTAAGTTTGAGTGGTCTGAGAAGTGTCAAGCAACATTTGATCAACTTAAGGAAAGATTGACCACAACACCAATACTAAAGGTACCAGATCCAGATGGTAGCTTTGTAGTTGTTACAAATGCATTTGGAGAAGGATTAGGTGGAGTATGAATGTAGGAAGGGCAAGTCATAGCTTATGAATCTAGGAAACTGAAGCCCTATCAACAAAATTATGCTTCACATGATTTAGAGTTAGCAACAGTTTTCCATGCGTTACATATGTGGAGACATTATTTATTGGAAAAGATATTTGAGCTGAAGACTGATCACCATGGTCTGAAGTATTTGTTTACCCAACCCAATCTGAATGCACGACAAAGGAGATGGTTGGAGTTGATATCCGAGAACGATTTCAATATCAGTTATATCAAGGGAAAATAGAATTGGATTTCTGATGCATTAAGTCATAGGAGGCATATCTCCTCTATGATTTCAATCCAAATTGACTTCAAGGAACAAGTGTTGCAAAAATATAAAGGTGATGAGTTCTATTAGCAAGTTAAGCAAGAACTCGTGGATGATCCACAAGATCAAAGGTATGAGGGATATCACTTTGAACCTAATGGATTATTGAGATTTAAGGGAAGTATTTATGTACCTAACATTGAGGAATTAAGGAGCATGATATGGAAATAAGTTCACAATGCACCCTATTCAGGACATCTAGGTGTAACAAAGATGTTAGCTGATGTAAAGCCATTATATTTTTGGAAGGGTATGAAAGGAGATGCAACTAGATTTGAAGCAAGTTTCTTAGAGTACCAAAGAGTGAAGGAAGATCATCATCATCATCATCTTACAAGTCTATTATATCCACATGAAGTTTTAGATGGTAAGCGGCAAGTTATTAGCATGGATTTTGTGCAAGGTCTCCCTATGTCAAGGAACAAGAACAATGCCATTCTGGTAGTGGTTGAAAAGCTCACTAAACTTCATACCAAGGAATCTGATTGATGGAGCTCCTGTAATAGTATGGAAGTGTATTCAAGAGATATTTAGATTGCATAGGATTCTTGAAAAGATCATTTCTGATAGGGATGCTAGAGTAACATCTAGGTTTTGGCAAACCCTATTTTCTGCACTTGAAACGAAATTGAATATAAATAGTGCGTATCATCCAGAAACGGATGGAAAAATGGAAAGGGTGAACCAAGTATTAGAAGACCTACTAAGGATGTATTGTATGGATCAACAATACAAGTGGGAGGATTACCTATCTTTGGTAGAGTTTGCGTATAATAACTCCTATCATTCTGCAATCAAGATGGCACCATTTGAAGTATTATATGGTAGGAATTGTCGAACTCCTATAAGCCAGGATAAGCTGGAAGATAGCATAAGCCTTGGGCCAGAGATGTTATCAGAAATGGAGGAACAAGTTGGAATTATCAAGTAGAGGTTAGTAGAAGCTAACGATAGGTAGAAAAGTTACGCTGATTCTAAACATGTACCTAGGAATTCCATAGTAGGGGATAGGGTATTGTTGAGAGTAAAGCCTCACAAGAGTTCTATCAAGTTTGGAAAGTCATCCAAACTAGCTCCACACTATGTTGGACCTTTTGAAGTTCTTGAAGAAATCAACCCTGTCATGTATTAGATTGCCTTGCCACCAGCTCTTGCTAGGATGCATAACGTCTTTCATGTCTCATATATTAAGAAGTATATACTAGGTGATAATAATGTTATTAATTGGAATGATTTATAGGTACATGACCCAGGGGTGGTAACGATCGATCCTCTCAAGGGTCTCAGAACACGTAAGCTCCACTTGTGAAACAGAGAAGTTTTGCAATGCAAGGTCTAGTGGGATCAATATACAAAAGATTCTGCCACATGGGAAGACTATGTTGAAATAAAGTAGAAATTTCCACAAGTCTTGATAGATTTTGAAAACTCTTGAAAACAATGATGTTTTGTGTTAAGATGTTTTATGATGTGTGCTTTATGTTATGATCATGTTTGATACTTAAAAATAATCGGGGACGATGATTCACAAGGAAGGAATATGTTACACCTCGTGTGTTATTATCTCTTTACTATTACCTAGTTTGGTAAATTGCTTCAATAAATGTGAATGTGTTTTATTTATGAATTCTAATGGAAATATGTTGAATGAATGTTTGATTCAATTAAATTCTTTATGATTCAGTATAGGAAATATATAATGTGAATATGACATGTATGTGAGGTATATGATTCATTGATTCGGCTAAACTACTGTTACAATGAACTAAGTTGAATGCAGGAACAAGTTCAAGCCTCTAGACGAGAGGGGAAGTATCACTTAGGAGAACTTGGTTTGGTAACCTTTAAATTCAGCCTTACCGAGCTTTCACACACTCGCACCCTAATTGGTCTTAGTTAAGTCAAGTTAGCTCGGGTAAGTAAGTGATCTTTTGTTTTGATTATGAATGCTTATGTTGATTTGCAATCTTGTTTTATGATCGTTTAGAATGAGGGATGTGATGAAGTCTTGAAGTTGTGTTGAAGTCCTTCCTTGAGTGTTTACTTTTATATCAACAAGATATATGCATTTAATGTATTTATATGTATATATGTACATGCCTATGGTAAACTCATACATGTGAGTAAATATGTGCATGAGTATATGTAGGTAGATGTACCTACACATGCTCATGAACGAATTACCCATATGGGAATATCGATTGGACTAAGGTGACATATATATATTATATATATATATGTATATGCACATTCGTTGTATATATGTCGATCGATGGAATTGAATGTATGAGTGTTTTATAAAGATATTGAAATGGAATTATGTATATATATTTGTGTGTAAGTTGATATAGTAATATAGTAATATATATATATATATATATATTATATAAATATGTTTGTTAATAAAATGTATTTGGTAAACTTTATGAAATGAATATATATATATGTGTGTGTGTGTGTGTGTGTGTGATCAACAACTATTGATATAATTCCAAAGCACATAGCATAGCACTGATTATTAGTGTTAATATGGTGAAGAGAAGCACATATTATAACATATGGCACATAAAACACATGGCACAACTTTTAGTGGAATGTAAGCCAATGCTTAAAGTTTAGAGAGACCAAGTCAAAACATGAAACAAACACGTAAGAGTTATGCTAATGTGTAAACATTTTTGAAGGAAGTAAATGTTGTTTGGAAACCTTTGGAATATGTCAAATCCTGCGCTATGTTTGTGGTGCTAAGCATATGGAGGTGGTGCTATATTTTCTAGTGTTTGGAATGTAAAAGAAGTCTTTGAAATGCACATAAGCCTACAAATAATATTTAGACTAAGTCAAGTGCAAACTTGGAAACATTTTCTAATGGAATTTGAATTAGGAAACTTGTTTTGAGCTTGCTTTCCCAAACATCAAGTCGACTCAACCATTTAAATGGTGAGGACTGTGATGTGTTGCAAACTTGTGCATTAACTTGGTGAGTTGTTGCATGAGGTTACAAAGGTGGTAGAAATATTGACTTGTTTGTAGCCTTCGGTTGCTCACAAATTAGTATAAATAGAGGTGCCCATTCTACCAATTGTCACACTTATCATTATGATTTTCTTTGTGTTATTTTGCTGCAAATTTTGTGAGAGTGATTTGAGAATTGTGAGATAGAGAGAGTTTCTAGTCATTTTATATCAAGGTTTTGTTGATAGATCTAGAGAGAAGTTAGTAGAGGTATTTGGGTTGTTCATAGTGGAAGTTGCAAGCAATATTGAGCCATTGAGCTAGGAGGGAAGACTATTCAGTTGGAGCATTAAAAAGGCATGTTGATTTCTACTCCCTTGTCATTATGTTGAAAATATTATTTATTATGATGCCATGTTGGAAAGATTGTGTTTTAAGTGTGTTTGATGCTTGAAAGTCTTTGAAATTTCTTTGATTGTCTCTTGTTTTGGGAATCCTTTCTTTTGGGTTTAAATGTATAAAGTTATTATACTGTAAAAGGGGTTTTATACAATTGTATACTATTTATACCATTCATAAAATGTCAAAACTATACATAGTTTGACAATACTCTAGGCGTGTAGCATAAGATAGAGTTGTATTGTGGATATTATAGCATGTTAATAGATATAATTTAATGTGAAGGTTATTCCTAGGGTTGGGATAAATCCATGAGAAAGGGGATAACCTTAGAATAGAATACTAATGGTCAATACAAATCGAGCAATTAAATGTGGTGAAATAGAAGACCTCACTCGAAGTTACTGGGTGATAAATATTTGGCCAAAGTAGTGTAGGTAGCCATTGTCTACACTATCAATTCATTGTGTGATCCAATTTACATTCTAGGCTGGGGTAATCATATATGAGGTAGTAGACATTATGGTAGCTCTAGATTTGCAGGACACGTCACTATGCTTAGAAAAGGCTATTTGAAGTATGACATTACCAAACCAATCTCTTTGTCGAAGGGTAGGGCCATCTATCAGTTTAGATGTGCAGGGGACCACAGTTAGTCCATGGTTGGAGGAAAAGCACTTGAGTGATGCTTCTCCTCATGTAGTTGGTGGACAAGATTTGAGAGAAGAAAATTCTAGACCATTTGTATTTCTAGTTCTTGTAAGCTTGTTGAAGCAATGTATGTAATCATGTGTTCATCTATATGGAAATTGTAATATGAAATGTTATCTTGAATATATTTATGTAAAGTTAAAGCATACTTATATTATTGGAATGATTCTTTGGTTATGCAATGGAAAATTTTGGATAAAGTTATATTTCAAATGATGCATTTATTATTGAATAGAAAAGATTTTTTTTGTTGCTTTACATTAGACGCATAGATAATTACATGTGGGTAAAACTTAGTAGATTTACTAGGTAGAACAATGGGCATGTTACAAATTTAATGAACGTGGATTTTTCTTTGGAAAAGGATATGGAATGAATAGCTTCTGCTGCCACCACTATATCATCCACAATCTACCTACCCTTAAAAAAAACCTCCTTGTTCCAGAGAAATCAAGGAGCTCAAACACCTCTTCAATCTTTCAACAATTAGCTTAGAGATAATATTATAGGTCACATTGCACAATGCAATAGGACGAAAAGAGTCTAATGAATTGGCACCCTATGTCCTAAGTATTAAAGCAAGAAAGGTGGAATTAATAGACTTGAGCATATGTTTGTTTGTATAAGACTTGCGAACCACCTGCAACAAATCTGCTTTGATGGTATCCCAAAATTCTTGAAAAAACTCAATGGGAAACCATTAGGGTGAGGGGCCTTGCCTTTCTTCATCTGAAAGACTATATCTTCAAGTTCCTCTAAAGAGATGGGTGCTAGAAGAGAGTTATTCATCTCCACTGAGACCAAAAGGGGGATGCAGGCCAAAACCAAGTTCTCCTCCAAGGCAAGAGGATCATTCCATAGAAATAGACCACCTCCTCAACAATATCTTGATGCAAATTTAACTGCTCCCCTTGAGCCAACATGAGAGGTGATAAATTCCCACCTCTATGTGCCTTTAATGAATTATGAAAAAAGGAAGTATTCCCATTTCCTTCCTAAAGCCAATAGATATGAGGTTTCTATTTCCAATAAATCTCCTCTCATAGCTCCCATTCAACCAACTCCCTTGAGAATTTAGTTTCTTGAAGAAAACTCATTATCATCCTTCTTCCCTGATTTTGAATGTGATACTATCAAGATGATCTTGAATCTGTTTCTGCCTATAAAAGAGGTTACCAAAAACCATTTTATTCCATTTCTTAAGCTTGAATTTGACAAATTGGAGCCTCTTGAAAAATGAGAACATTGCAGTGCCAAAGGTAGGCCTCCCTTCAAACCACCACAACTCCAAACGTTGATGCAAGCTATGGTCCCTGAGCCACATTAGTTGAAATTTAAAGTGGGGTTGCATAGCCAAGGAGAACCAAGAGGAGGACAACTTAATCGACTAGTGATCTGACCCTTTCCACCCCAAGATTTTAGAGGAAGAAGTCTATTTATTGCCAATATATTCATTAGAAATAAGAAACCTATCAAGCCTCTCAAAAATAGATCCCTCCCCACATCTTCGATTGCACTAGGTAAAAGTCCCATTAATGGGTTTGACATCCACTAAATTAAGAAACCTAATACTATATTATATAAAGGAAGATGAAGGCCCCAAATGACTAACTACCCCCAAATTTCCCCCAAGTTGCATATAGAGTTAAAGTATCCTTCCAAAATCCAAGGACAAGAAGGAACAAGAGAGTGAATAAATCTGCCGTGAGACTAGAGCAGAGTCTTACCTAGAAAATCATTAGGCACATACACATTGGTGAATAGAATCACCATGCCTAAATCAAAATAAGACACTGACAGAGAAAGAGAATTCCAAGCAACCACCCACTAGAGAGGTGAGATCCTGTAAGGGTCCTATATACACGCAACACCTCCAAAAAAACCTTGAGAGCCAACACATTGACAATAACCCCTCCAAATTTTGGATGCAGTCTTCATCATCTCTTCAACAAGAAGATTGGTTTCCTAAATGAAAAGAATATCTAGTTTGTGATCACAAATTAAATCACAAGTAGCCTTTTGTCTAGGGATGCTACTCAAACCCCTAACATTCTAGGATATCACAATCATTTATGAGAGGAAGCAAAGTGGGAGTCCAATGTATTAACAATGCCAAATTCCACCAACGAATCTCATAATCTTTATCTTCTCCAAGTCCTTTTTCCTTACTAATTTAGTTGTTTTATCACTAGTCACTTTCTTTAAGCTCTTCTGGTAGATTCCAAGGAGTGGCCCATTTTTCTTCTTATTGTCATCCATAAGCCTAGAATTAGTCTCCAAATCATTTATCCCATATGTACCTATGTTCTCATGAGGAAAATCCTCCAAGGGGTTAGGGACCAAATCATCCACTCGAGTCCCTACATTTCCCTTCCCAATAGCCCCCTACTCAATAGGGGGCAGAGAAGGAACATCTCTTTCCTTTGAGGCTTCATACATGTCAGATTTTGGAGTAGGGCTCTGAGGGTATTGACCATCAGGATCTATACCTTGAAAAACCTGAGTCCCAAAGCTATGATCATGTTCCATTGAATCCAACTCTTCAAAATTTTCAAGATCATCAAATCTGTTACAAGATGTCACTCTAAGCATGGATTTGTTTTGGCAGTTTGGCACCTTTTCTTTTGGTTAGGATTTCACGAGTACAAACCCATTTGAATTAGGCTCCTCATCTTGAATCAGAGCCTTTCCTTTTTCTTTGGAATTATTTGCATGCACACTAGATGGAGGTTGTTGGGTTTTAGCTCCCAACTTGGGATAATTCCTTTGCAAATTCCCATATTCATGACACGTACGATAGTGGAAAGGAAGGGCTTAATAATCCACCTATTGTATCCAACACATGTTTCCTAACCTGATTTCAAGAGACCCTGATAAAGGGTTATTTAAATTAATTTCCACACACAAATGAGCAAAAGAGGTTACCCTTCGGTTAAGTGTTTGACGGGAGGGGCCCAAGGGATTCCCCAGAATAACTCCAATTAAGTGCAAGAATTCCTTGTGTCAAAGCTCCATAGGAAGTTGAGGTAGACAAATCCATACAAGAATCCTTGACAAAATCTCTTCCATCAGATCAAAACCAGATGCCATGGTTTGATGAAAAGTTCTGCCTGATTGTGAAAATATGGGCCCCCTTTAAAAACCATATTACGGTCTGCAATCCAAGGGAAGACCACAAAGGAAAAGCCATTTACAACTAGAATTATTTCCAAGTCCCCTTCTAGATTCCAGTTCTTATGGACCCACGTCTCCAGAAAAGGCAAGGAAATGTGAACCCCCATAAATTTGCAGATTAGCACATGCTCAAATAAATACAACACATCCTTGGCCACTGTATTTGGGTTGATCACCACCACTGGGCGATCTTTACTCCTTTCCAAACACCCATTGGGTTTTTCTTCGACTCCTCTGCCACATGCAGGAGGAAATTTATAGCATCCTCATGACCAAATTATGAATATTCACCACTGACCATAGCTTCTTTAAAAGATAACAAACAAGGTTCTCGCGGACCCCCTACGTGGGCCATGTAGCCTACATAGCCAAGACCCTACAACAAACACACAAAATAGAAGAAAAAATAAAACACCAAGGAGAAAAGGAACCACAACACCAAGGAATGATGGTATGCACAGATACAAATACTTCCACCACACCCCAACTAGTCCTCATGCTAGCACAAGCCAATGCTACAGCCCATGGTTGTGCTTAGTAGCGCAAGCCTACACACTCACACACGCTCCATCTAAACCCTCACACCTCATTTCAAAGAAATAATGTTGGTATGAAAATTTGGCTGGTGATGTGCCCCAATGGATTAAGGGATGGAGGCAGGGTGCACCCTTGAGAGATTAGCTAGGAAAAATATTTTTTTGGTCAAACTCCCAATAGGAAAGATTGACTAGGTCTTGTGGATCGGGGATGAAAATGAAGTTGAATAGAGGAAAAATGAGCAAAATGGGAGATAGGATGAAGAAAATGGAGAAATTTTATGGTGTAGGGGGAACTTATGGTTTTGGGGGATATAAATAGGTATATGGGAGTTTATTTCTACTCATTTACATTCTCCCTAGTTAGACATTTAGAGCCTTTAGAGCATGAAGTAGTTGTGGAGATGACAGGAATTCCAGTGGCAAGTCATTGAGCGGAGTGTGTGCAGATCTACCAACAGCTAGTTGGGTTGCCTCCAATGGTATGTGTCTAACTTTTGGGTCCCTAAGGGTAGGTTTAGGTGCATTAATTGTAGCTAAAAGTATGTTAAATCAAATACGCTAAATGACTAGATTGATGTTAATAATGCATAATTATGCTTTTGATTAGTAAAATGATGCATTTGATTTAAGTTTATAAATTATATGGATTTTGGTGCTTGTGACAAAACTGTGCATGTGATGGGTAGATAGGAAATTTTGATGTAGAGTTGCATAAATTGGGTCACAATTGATTGATAGTTTGGTGCAATTGAAGAATTGGGTTGCATATGATTGAGGATTTGGCGTAATCGATAGAAAATTAGGTCTTAGGAATTTTATGGAAAATGGGTGATGATATGTGCATTACTGTTGTAGGAGATGTTAGATCCGATCATGTCACAAGAGTGTCATCCTCACACAATGATACTGAGGGTTGAGTTTACTAAGGTAGACCAAGAATTTCTAGGCATGGTGGGATTATGACATATCACGTACATGCCTGAGATCAAAATGCATTAAGCCATGATGAAAACATTAGTGGAGTGGTGGCATAGTGCATTCATTTTTCCTATTGGTGAGATCACCATCACTTTGGATGATGTCTAGAGGATTTTTTGTATCTTGATTCACGATGAGAGAGTCATATAGGATAAAAATATTGGGGAGAGTGCATTAGTGAGAGTATTCCTAGTAGATGATTTAGGGATTGAGGATGGAGAGATGGATTTGTATCAGGCCACGATTAGGTTTTATGCACTTCTAGTAGTGTTGGTAGGCATGGTTGGAGGGGTATTTCTTTCTAACCAAAGATCAAGGGGTTTCTCAGTTTGTTGGGGCCGAGGGTTAGAATGGATGATTAGTGAAGGTGTTGTTTATGCCTTGGGGTCATATGTTTTGGCTCATTTATATCATGACATACATCAGGTAGTGTATTGTTATAGAGAAAGCCTAACATGTGGTGTCACATTATTGCACATATGGGCTTGGTAGCACATTATAGTGACACAACCAATTATAGATAGACTCAGGGGCTAGGGTTTTCATTTATTTATCTATATGCTAGTGTATTGACTCATCAATGACTAAGAGATTTACCATACTGGAAACATGTGTTAGATGTAGTGATATAGAGACCATGGTACCAATGTGAGGTCTTGATGGGTGATGTTGAGTAGTTAGTATATTGTTGACATATGTGTTATCTCATTGGGCACACAACACATATCATAGAGAGGTATATGCCAAAGTGAGTGTGATGATAGTTTGGGTTGGTTCAAACACTTTCGATTCATGAGGCTAGATTTTCTCGTACTTAGCAAGAGGTTACAACTTGAGGTCCATTGGTGGATATTGATATAGCTATAATAAAGGTTGAGTCTCTGGTACTATAGTAGTGGGATTTTCTTCTTGGTGTGGTAGATGTAGGGACTACATTAGAGTATTATGCATGGTGGATGGCCCATAGGGTTGTTCAATTGATTACTCTGGGGGTATCAAGATTAGATGGCAAAGGCGAGGTGAGTAGGGTGGAGGTTGAAGATATTAGTGGAGGGATAAGGAGGAAATTGTAGTGGGGGCTCAGGGTGGGGATGATGATGAGGATGACAATGGAGGAAAGGGAGAGAGAGTGGGTGGTGGAGAGGGAGGAGGACAAGGAGAGGCTCGGGTGGGAGGTGGAGATGGAGGATAGGGAGAGGAGATGCATGTGGATGAGTAACATGTGAATCTAGATATTGCATTGTCTAAGCAAGATTAGGCTCTTTTTGAGAGAGATGAGGTGCATGTCAAGCGAGATAGTCTTCAAACTTAGTTGGCTCAGAGGACTTGAGAGAGATATGCAAAGGTGGCATTGCAACAATGGACAGAGTTTGATGTGAGGATTAGGGATATGCCAAAGGATCATAGGACACAATATATGGTTGAGGTTACTATATTAATGCAAGAGGCCATGTATTACAAGACTCTATATGAGAAAGATTCCTTCAAATTGTCAAACATCGAGTTTTTTTTATGTAGAGTCAATTAGGGGGTTATAAATTAGTGATACCAAGGACTCCTTCGACTATGGAGCTACCACCAATGTAGCCACCACCAACATATCCATCATCAAGTCCTCATCCACCAGTATTAAGATCACTCGACCACTCAAAGGGTGGAAGTTTTGCTTAGTGGGTCATATATATGTGTACCATATGATATAGACTATGTATCATTTTTACCTACAGGCTCATGTATACATGTATATAATTTATGGCTCATATAGCCCATGTACAAACATTATTTTGATGTATCATGACATAATATTTGATGTATATATGAGACGAGACTTTGTTTTGGTGACATACATGTGATGATTTTATTATGATGTTCATGATGATGATGTTATGATGATGTATATGTGATTCATGTGATGATAGTATGATGTATATGATCGTGATATATATGTGATGTATATATAATCATCTTATGATGATATGATGTGATTATGATGTTATGATTCTATGTATATGATGATGATTCATATCTGATGTATATGATATGGATATGTCGTGATCATGATGTTATACTGCTATATATATAATGATGATATGTATGTGATGTATATGATGAAAATAAACTTGATGATGAATATGATGATGATGCATATGTTATGGTTTGATAATGACATGATAACCTATGTTTATGATCATTTATGCAAGAAATGTATGGATGCAATGGGATGGTTTTTCCTATTATGTTTTTGTGAAATGATTATTAGGATGAGATAGGGATGAGTTAGTATGGAAGAAAAATGGTGTGGAATATAGGATTATGATGAACGAGTTATTTTATTGATCAAATATCAAATAGTGAAAGCTATAAGTAGGTAGTTGGGTGGGTGGGGAATATGGGATGGAAAGGTGATATGCTTAAGTTCTGCTTGAAACATGAAGAGAGCGGTCCTTATTTTAATATAGGAAATGGATATTATACACCAAGGTATGAGGAACTAGGGTGTTGTTGTATCCTTTGCATGGACTTCAACTCTGCAAACAAAAGGTTTTTCTTATTTATACTGGACATACTAGAACCTTGTCCGATAAATGTGAGGAAGTGAGACTTAAAGCAAGATAATCCTAGTGCACAAAAGCTATTAAATGACCTTATATGCAAAGGATAATTGTTTATGCAAGAAGCCATCCCAACACACACAAGGTAAGTATTTTCCTTGGTAATGTTAAAAGAACATCCCAAAATCATGACATACGAAAACAATGATCATGCCCATTCTATGCTTTTCTAAATACACCAAGATATTGAAAGATTGAGGTGGCCTTGAGTAAGCATTGGAAGGAGGCATAACGATAAATCAACAAGAAAAATACTAACTAATGAAACAAATCAACATCCATCATATCTCTTGCCAAAAAACTATGTTGATATTAGATTATGCCTATAGTAGGAAGGGCGCATCCATTAAGGCATGGATTGGGATGATGGACTAGATGATTAGGCAATAGGTATGTAGGTAGTAGGTTGGTTCAATAGTGGTCTTTTCTTGTGATTGTCATGAAAGCTCGATGTTTTTTCTTGATGCATAGTTTGTTTTGCTTGACTGTCAGATCTAGGTGGTGACGGTTTATCATGGATGGGATGGAAGGGGTTGGATATGTTTATTTATTATGGTTTTCGATAGATTGATTTATTATAAAAAGTGTGTAAATGTGGAATTGTGGAAGTGCACATTTTTCTTTCAAGACTACCACAAGGATCCAATCTAATGACTAGGTCAAGGAATATGCCCCCAGTTAGGTATAGGATCATTTATTATGGAATGGATGAAATGAATTTTGTTATGATGTTTAGGTAGGATGGATAACAATAGACAGTGATAATTATCAAGCCAAGATAGGTGGATAAGTGAAATTTTCTAGGTAGTACCATGTGTATTGGAGGCTTAACTTTATTATGGGTGAAATGGATAAGAACTTGATAGATGGTAGATGGTGCTTGCTACACATGTCACCTATAAATAGGTTTTCACAATGGTACTTTCCCAAGGCACCACCAAAGTGGTTTTCACCATTGGACAAATTATTTCTCTTTACTTTTTTATTTTTATTTATTTATCTATTTTTTGCTATTTTTTATTTTTAAATTATTTTGTTGGGATACTCTGAGGGTTAGGCATAAAATTTATTTAGATGATTCTTTTTTATGGGCTCTTCTAGAGGCTCACCTTCAGGTGTTACAAATTAGTGGACTCCTAATCCATAGCTTGTTATGATGACAAAAAGCCGCAACCATTTAGGCTCAAATTTACCCTTCTTGTCATGGTCTTGCTAATCCTTTTGATTTTCCTTTAGGACTAGGTCACCAAATTAAAATCTTTGAGTCTTGATCTTCTTGTTGTAACTAATGAAGAAGAAAATTTTGGTAGGCTTGTAAATGGTTCAATACATTAAGACACATTTCATCTAGTAACTTTAGCTCATGTAATTTGGAAACTCAATACTCCTCATCAACAATAAGATGTTGCAAAGAAACCCTTAAAGAAGAAAGTTCAACCTCATTAGGAAAAATGGCTTCAATTCCAAAGAAAAGTGAATATGGAGTGGCACTTGTGGGTGTATGAATACCAAACAGTAAGCCCATAAATTAGGGTTAAGTTGTAGATGCCAATCATGACCAACTTCATTGACCATTTTTTGAGGATTTTCAATATGGTTTTGTTGGAAGCCTTGGCTTGGTTGATACTCTATGGGTAATAGGGGGTAGAAAAATGGCATTCGATATGAAATTGATGGCAAAGACCATGAACATATTGGTTCTTGAATGGATTTCCATTGTCTATGACAATTGTAAGGGGAACATCATATCAAAAAATAATATAATGGAGGATGTACTTAGCTATTTGTTTTCCAGTGATATAGGTTAATGGAATGACCTCTATCCACGTCGTAAAATACTTAGTGATAGTGATAATGAACTTATGGTCATTTGAAGAGGGGGATGAGTTCTGCCTATGAGTTCAAGTCCCCATTATGAGAAGGTCTAAGGAGCAGCGATTGATTGCAATTCTTGTGCTACTGCATGAATCAAATATTTATGTTGACATTGAAGATATTTTTTAGCAAACTAATGTGCATATTGTTCCATGATTGGCCAATAGTATCCTGTTCACAACAATTTCTTGTCAAGTGTAGGCCCACTAGAATTTTCTCCTCATACACCCTCATGAACCTCATGTAAGGTGGTTTTAGAATCTTCTATGTTAATACATCTAAGGAGAGTACCATTAAGACCCCTTCAATATAATGTATCACCAATGATAACAAAAAGAGAGGAACGATGAATGCATGCTTTTTTTTGGGTGTTGGGAAAGTTAAGTAGAAGGGTATTTTTATGAAGCATAAATTTCATGATACCATTGGGAATCAGGACCAACAAGTTTGCACAAGTTCTAATTTTGAAACATCAAAAGTTGGGATCAAAATTTGTTCAACCAAAAATTCACAACGATGGCTATTATGATGCATGTTCTATAGAAACCTAATAGTGGCCATGGAATCAACAAATTTGTTGTTTAACCTTGGTATATGTTCAAAAGAGATCCTTAAGAATTATTGTTTGAAGTTGTCATCTATCCTCTTGTAAGGGAGGAATTTGTCATATTTCATTTGATATTCATTATTTACATGTTTTATGACCAATTACAAGTCTTTGTAAACTTGACGTTCTTTTATATGCCCCTGAACAACCATTTTGAGCCCTGCAACTAAAGCTTCATACTCAGTAATGTTGTTTATGCATGGAAAATCTGATATGCCTTTGGAATATAATCTCCCTATGGAGTGATAAAAAAGAATCACGGTCCTAAACCATGTTGGGTATAAGAACCATCAAGTATAATTTCCACAAGGTTGTTGGAATGATGGTGAATATTGCTTCATTTGGAATTCTGAAACAAGAGGGTTATCTGCATTCATTGGTGCATCTGCTAATTGGTTAGCAATAAATTATTCTTTAATAGCTTTGCTATCCACATATTCATTATCAAATTCACTCAATATCATGACCCATTTTTCCATTTGATCTCTAAGTGCGGCCTTAGCTATGAGGTATTTTAATGGATCAACCTTTGAAATAAGCTTTGTATAGTGATTGAGCATATAGTTTTGTAGTTTTTGTGAGGAAAATACGACAACTCAACATGCTCATTCTATTGGAGTATAGTTGAGCTTATATCCTACTAATGTACAACTAATGTAATAGATCACTCTTTCTTTCCCCATGTCATCATGTTGTGCAAGAAGAGCACCTAATGCAATTATGGTGGCAGAGATATATAATAGTAAATATTTTCTTTGGATTGGTAGCATCAACACTAGAGGTGAATATGGGGACCTATTGAAAAAAGCCAAATAATGGCTTCCTAATGTTGTTTTAAATGACTGCTATCCTCTTTTTGTCATTTTGTTTCCTAATTTTGGACTGCTATTTTATAATAGCCTTTCTTTGGTTTAGGACTACCTGGGATATGGTAGATTTGATCAATGGTTTATGTAGATTTAAGTATTCTAGAAGAAACTTATTTTTTATTATTATTACTGGTTAGATTATGGTTACAATGTTAAATGATGGCCTGTGTGCTACACTGGTTGTTGTTTTTTGGTGCTTGCTAGTGGTGTTGTTTCCCACCTTATTTTGGTTCCTTTTTGTCTTTTAGATGTAACCATGGGATCAGAGCCCTTCCCTGCTTAACTAATCAAAAAAACTAGAGGTGAGAGATAGTATTTTAACTATTGAAAAGTTTGCTGACATTTTGCATCCCACCTAAATGTGATGTTCTTGTGTAGAAGATGTGAGAAAGTGTGACACTTGTTTTCTAGTTGGGTGATGAAACACCGGATTGTGTGGAGTTTACCTTGGGGACTACACAACTATTTTAGATTAGTTGATGGGGGCACTTGAACTATTTCTTTTAATTTAGTTGGATCAAATTTGATGCCTCTATGAGAAATAATGTATCCCAACAATTTCCCTAAAGTCACGCCAAAAATGAATTTCTTCAGATTTAGCCTCACTTGATATTTTTCTAGCTTATCAAATATTTGTTCAAGTAAATCCAAGTGACCTTCTCTTGTGATGGAATTCCCTAGTAGATCATCTACATAATCTTCCATGATGTTATGAAATACTTCATGAAATATCAATTTCATTGCTCTTTGGTATGCAACGAGCTAGCATTTTTAGGCCAAAAGGCATTACTTTCCAGTAGTACATTCCCTAAGGACATATGAAGGTTGTTTTGTGTTGATCCTCAGGGTCCATATTTATTTGGTTGTATCCTGAAAAACTATCCATTAAGCAAAGAATTTCATGACCAATTATTAAGTCCACAATGATGTCTGTATTGGGTAATGGGAAGTCATATTTTGGATAAAATTTGTTCAAACATTTGAAGTTAGTATATGCCCCTAGTAACTTCAGAAATAGGGAGAAGATTAGATACCCATTTTGGATAATCAATAGGCCAAATGAATCCAATGCTTGTGTAGCTCAACTTTGACCAATAATGGTATTTGGGGATGCATCCTATGAAGTTTCTATTTTACCAATTTTGCATTTGGAAAAATGTTAAGTTATGAACTACCAAAGAGGATTCAAGCCTAGAAATGTCTGCATAAGACCAAGAAAAGTTTATGTTATATCTATGGAAGAATATTGTGAAGTCATCTTTCTATTGAGGTGATAGTGATGCTGTGAAAAATGTGATATTTTGATTTTGTGATGTACCAATATTTATTTATTGTGATTCCTCAATCAATACTGTACATATATGTTGATATTTAGAAATTGTGGGAAGGTCAAATCCTCCACCCTCAAGTTCCTTAGAGAGGTTTTCACCTTCAGATGCATCTTTTATTTTTAATTTTATTAATCTAACAACACCACATTATGGTTTTCACTAGGGGATCATATTATTTATATCTCTTCACGTTTGCAACTGAAGGATTTGGCACTCTCGCTAAATAATGCTTTGACATCAAGCTCTACAAATAAACCAGTTGATCTCCCAATGGTATGTTGTCTCAAAGCCCCATAAGTTATGTGATAGTTTCATTGTTTTGAAATGTTTCCAAAACTAGAGGTCCTTGTTGATCCTAATCTATGAGTTGGGGATAAACTAGTGGAAGGTCTTTAAATTGTGATGTGGAAATGAACTATATGGTAGCTAAGGTACAAATAGAGGATTCTTGAAATAGTTTGGTGATATGCATGAAGGAGTCGTCAAAGGTACACTCATTATTAGTTTCAACATAGGGAAAAGCTTTGGCAACCTCATTGGGGATGCACTCAAGGTCAAAGACATAGTTTCCAATGTCCCATACCCAAGCCCTTAATATTTATATATTTTTGGCACAATTATGGGCTCTATTATTTATTGTTTGTGAAGCCCAAGACCACCTTGACATTTATATCCCATGTTTTTAATTATACAAAGACCCTTAGTATACTTCTCAACTAGTAAGATAGCTAGGCATTTTTCTCCTTTATACAACCATGTGGAGATGTCTTCTTCCATGAATTTACATTTGATAAAAACTATAGATGTTATTTGGGTTGGTTGGGGCTTTCCGTATGATCTTGATGAAGATGGAAGGTCCCCTACATAGAATGATTCTTTCATGTTATACTCTTTACATCCTTTATCATTGAATTGGACCTTGATCTCGATGATGGTGATTCTTGGAGTGGATGATGCAGATAGGGTGGATGAGTCTACGTATAATGAGGAAGATGGGGACACATCAATACTAGGTACTTGGTTAGAGTTATGATATATTCCTTCCATATTTTTGTACTATTGAAAAAGGTGAGGATCTCCATAAATATTTACTTTAGTACCATTATAGGGGAATTTCAAGCACTAATGGTATGTGGATGGAATGAATTGCATGGAATGTATCCATGGGAAACCTAGGAGAATTTTATATGAGAGATATAGGTTCAAGACTTGACAAGTAGTATTTGTTATAGCGAGACCAACTTGGATGGGAAACTTTATTATTTTCAGACTCGCGCTCAACACCATCATATGCTTTTATAGTGATACTTCTCTTTGAATATATGACACCATCGAAATATCCTAACTATTTTATTAATTTAAGAGCGCAGATGTTCAAGCCTGCTCCACCATCTATCAAGGCTCTTTTGATTTTATGTTTGTGGATAAAAACTTCTAGGTGTAGAGATCTATTCTGGGATGGATTGGTTGTTAGGAGGTCTTTTTTCAGTGAATACTAGATGATGTGGGGAAGCAATGTTGTCCCTACCATAGCCTGAAATTGATTAGTATTTATGTTATTAGGTACGAAAGACTTTGGATTTCCATTCTAAGAATCTCCTTATGTCCAGGGGATGTACAAAGAATTTCTAGAATAGATATTTGTGTAGGTGTTTTTCCTAGATGGTCCAAGAGGGTATATTTAGATGAAGTACATGATGTGGATTGAGCTTCTAAGAGAGTTACTTTACCATGACATATGGTGACTACACTTTCAAGAGTATTGCCTTTAATGGATATGGTGACAATATGGGTATTGGTTTCTTGTAGACAAGCCACAACGAAGTCATAGACATAATGGGCATTGTATTTATTTCCCTTGTTGGAAGTGTTTTATTTTCCAAGGTCGGGGATTGGATCCTTGTATATGTTGAGATCATTATTGGATGAACTGTTGGGACAATCTTCAATGGTAATATCACCTTGGTCAGTAAGATCCTGAATGAGATTTTTTAACTTCATACAATTAGGGATATTATGTCCTTTGACCCTATGGTATTCATAATATTCATTGTCTTTGTACCATGTGAGTTTGAACTAGGGTTCTTCATATTGTTCGACTTCAAGTAGCTTGATAATGTTGGATTGGACCAATTTTCTTAAGGAAAATTTGATTGGATCTCCTAAGGGAGTGTATTTTTGTTTTGGGGTGGAGTTTTGCCTATGTGGTCCTCTAGGAAGGGTCACATTTTGATTATTTGGCTCCAAAGTTAATGATGGTTGTATATTTTTTCATTAGATTGTGAAATGTTATCTTTTTTTCCTATAGATTTTGACAAGGCCCTTAGCAATGAGATTCTTTTCAATAGTTCTCTTTTTTTATGATTTTATCAAATATATTGGCACATTGTACTTGCAAGTGAAATCCCATCTATTGGTTTAGATTTTGGAAAAATATGTGCACAAGTTGTTTTTCAAGAATAGGCCATAGGAATTTTATTTCCATGTTCCTCCATATTTATATAAAGGCAGTGAATGATTCTTCATTTCTTTGTTTGGTGTTGCACAATTTAGTTAGAGATTTCATGCTCGATGTTATATAAAAATGAGCAATAATTTTTTTTGTTAACTTATGAAAGGATTTAATCACATGGGTAGATGAGAGAACCATTCAATAGCTTGACCTCCTAAATTGTGGGGAAAGAGGCACATTAAATATGTGAAATTATAGGCAACACCAAGGCAAGTTATGTAAAATTCCCTAATGTGTTCACGTGGATCACCATTTCTTTTATATTTATCAAATTTGGGCATTTCAAAATTATGAGGAAAGGGAATCATTGGGATAGATTGATCAAAAGGATAGGGACATATGTCTTCAAGTATATAATGTCCCTTGGTATTTCCCATTTCAATATCTACTATTTTATTTTGCAAGCTATGTATTTGTTGTGCCAAGTCATGTGTAGATATGAATGTGGATATGTTGATGTGGGGTTGAGTGGTAAAGTTTGAAGGGTTAGATGATTGGCTTTGTGTGATGGAAGCTAGAGGATTTTAGTTTTTGGATATGTATGTGTTCACATGTATAGTGGATGTGGAGGCTTGGGAGATGTATGGGATGGATGAGGAGATTTGAGGATTATTTATAGGAACAAATGTAGTGGCATGGCTAGGAAAGATGAATTATTGGAAGAATAGATTCATATATTACCAAGTGTATGTTGATAAGTGAGCATTGAGTGAAGGTATGGAGAGTTGACTTGAATGATTGAGATGGATACTTGGGGCATGGGAATGTTAACTAGTTGTGGTATGGGGATATTTGTGATTGGTATATTTGATAAACTTGTTCTACCCAAGGTATTTGATAAAGCAATAGTTGTAGGATCTTGTTCCTTAAGAAGGGTGGTGTAAAAATCAAAGGCTAACTTGGCACCCTTTTGAGCTAGCATAAGAAAATAGTGATTGGGATTTGAGGTAAGAAGAGTGTCTAGTAATTTCATTACTTTAGGGTCTTATTGCATTTGTTGTAGTTTTTTCGATGATAGTTCAGAGGAATCTTGAGTGTTGTCTTTTAAAGAAGGAATAACCTTTGAAGTAGATGGTTTGGGTGTTTTGTATTCACTTGGGATGAATAAATGGGGAGGCATACCAAACG
>VDFB02264868.1:0-36105 GCA_007258455.2 Sequoia sempervirens | reverse complement strand
GATGAGGTTGGGCCTGATGTTGTTGTCCATCATGCCCATCATGTTGACCTTGTTTCCCATCATGCTATGCTCTATCTAACTTCTCCATGGGAACTCAGAGCCTTTGAAATTCCCCTCTCCTCCCTATATAACTGGCCACCCTCTGGATCTGTCCCATGACTAGTCCAGTGCCAACATGATTTGTAAACCATAAGGGAATACAATGGGCCCAACATTGATCATAGTCCTAAATAGTCCCTGGATCTTCTAGACTCACCGCCCAGCCCCATCCAAAGAGGGCAAGTCATCTGAACTCGACCACAACATCAATAGAGGAGACTTGTGGCCCCCACACCCTAACCTCTCGAGCTATCTGCTCAAACGATGCATGATAGTCATCACCGAAATGGGTCTGGTGCTCTCCAAATTGATGAAGGACCTTGTCAGGAAGATAATGCTCTAGCAAACTGTCCATGCGGCCTATCAACCATCGCATCTGACAAAAATATGGTAGCTACTCCATTTCATCATGCCAAGCCTCGCAACCTAGCCATGGCCTCCAAATGTAGGAATATCATCAAAGACACCTCGCCAGTAAGGTAGCCTTCCAGGCTAGGTGTAATGCATGAAATTTGAATATCTGTATGAAAATGGATCCTCCATATCTCGATCCAAAACACCATTTGGCCTCGTCATTGGGATATGCTCCCAGGCCCATACATGCAACAATGTCATGCTAGTGGAGATAGAACTACCTCCATGATAAGCAACCTCATGCATGTCTCTATATAAGTGCGCCAAAAGACACAAGGCCCATGAATACCTTGTACCGTGCTCCATCATCTACTTAATGCATATGGTGCCCCAACCAATAGGAAATTGCTTGCCTCTTCGATCTGGCACCACAAGCCCCATGATCAAACTAGCTAAGACCATGGGTATCAAATTAGTGTCATCAACGAACGGAGATAAGTCTATCTCTGATTCCACCACCTGTAGTCACCTAAAGCCAAGAACTTGCTGCATGCCATGGGTACCCTGACCAACATCATATGTAATGAGCTCACCATGAATGGGGATGTGAAGAATCCTCCAAACATCCTCTAATGTAATGGTCGCCTTATTGGTCAGTAGATGGAAAGATGACGTCTCAAAGTGCCATCTTTATACAAGGGCGGTCATCATAGTCGTATGACATCGAATCTTAGGCATGTAACATATGTAACGCAAACCAACAACATCCAGGAAGTCTCTCTCCACCTTGAAGAAACCAATAATCAAGTCGAACAATTGTCGTGGTCGTCGCTCCCTAGAATAAAGCAGTTTGAAAACCGCTTGAAACATTCAACCCACAACATCAAGAATTGGCTAGAAAATGAAATAACAAACCTAAGACTGCAAGCAAACTGGTTAAATCATTCAAAATTGAAAATGGTGACCACTTTTTTAACAATAACGGTCAAGAAAAATAATAGCGACCACTTTTTTACAATAGCAGTCAAGAAAAATGACAGCGATTTTTTTTTTACAATAGCATTAAAGAAAACAATAGTGGCTAAATGGACGAAAGTGAGCAAGTTAAACAATAGCGCAAAAGTTTTACACAAGTGGTCACTTTACAAACAAAAAAACAAAAGCGAACATTTTAAACAATAGCGAGCGGATTTTACGATAGCACACAAGAAAAGCGATAGCAAACAAATTTTATGAAAGCGGCAAAAACACAAAGAACAACCACAGTAAAAACATGAAATTACCGCTATTGTTAAAAAAGTTTTCTAGCATTAATTACACAAACATAGAAAGACGAAAACAAGAAAGGAAGTGATACATACCACGATGCTCGTGCTAACTGGCCTCCCAAAAGATCAAATTGCCTCTACACGGTGTGGGGCACCCAAAATCCTAGCCATTGCAACTCAATAATCTTAAAAGCGGGATCTCTAGAGGCGAGAATTCAATAAAGGATAAGAGTGCAAATGAGAAAAAATGAACCCTAATTTCCTATTTTTATCCCCCAAACTCTAATTTTTTACCTTGGAAACCCTCCTATGTTAAAATTAGGAGCACCCTAGAACATCTGAGCCATAAACGAGGGTCTTATAGCCTATTTTTTTCACCCTTTATGCATCTAAACTACAATAGAACTTTGTTGTGAGCTTGACCCAAAAAGTAATTTTTCCAGCCACTCTCTGAAGGGTGCTAGCCTAGAATTGTACTATATTTCTGTTAACCGTCGGGGCACAGTGGGGCATATAAAAAATTTCAAATCTTTATTTGAACATTGAATTCTTTGAAACAAAGCAACTAGTACTTTATCTCAAAGAGGGGCAAAATGTAGACATGTAAAAATTACCTAATGCATATCACACATCTTGAATGACATTTTTCCATTATCTGCATCATTATCAGTAATCTAATTGCATTTCACATCATTTGCATTGTTAACCCTATTTTCCTCTATTAATTGAATAATCTTTAAATTATTTAATTAATCCACTATATCTTCACCTAATCTAACTTTATTCCTCCTGATTAATTAAATAAACATCAATTATTTCATTATTTCATTTTATGTTCTTATGGTCTTTTGGTCATATGTTTTGTATGAGACACTTCTCATTTGATTGTAGAGTAAGTGCATTTGGTCTTATAGCTTATTGTTTTCTTATTTACTTAAGCCAAACAACATTTTCTAATTAAACAATAATGCATGTGGGTGAAAATACAAAGTTGTGTCACACTTTTAGCCAACTTATTAGCACAAATGAATTTTAGTATTTATAACTAAAAATCAATTTTGGTCAAACATATAATCTAGTAAGATTCATTATAGATAAGTTAGATGTCCACAACTTTTCCAACTAAAATTGTTGGCTAAATGCATATGTAGCACCACTTTGAGGCCAATTTACCCAAAAAAAATGAATTAATTTTAAAATGTTGATGTTTCAACAACTCCTACTCATGTGAATAACATTTTTTTCAAAATGTAGAAATACCCTTTTCTAGATCCATATATATAGTTTAATTATTATTTATATTTTGTTTTGAATTTTTACAAAAATAGGTTATCAACACAAATATTAGGTTGATTACCATGAAATATACTAAAACTCAATTAAAAAAATTAAAAAAATATGATGCACTAGATAATAGAATCTGTTTTAATACACATTTAAATATTTATTTTAAAATATATATTTATCAAATTTGGAGAAAAAAAACATACCCATGCACTAAAGTTTCAAGTTATAAATATGCAAAAAAAATAAAAAATAAAAAATACTATATAAAACTTGAAACAACTAAATTATAGTGTCAATTTATAATAAACTATATTCAAACAATTTTTTAATTTTTTTTTTTTTAAATAAAAACATAAAATATACTAAAAAATACACATTTTGTTAGTTTACATCATTTCAAAATTCAAAACATATATGCCACTTTTTAGTGATTCAAGTTTAAAAGTTGGATAAGTGTTGGTTGTTTCTTTTATAAAAGTGTGATACAACTTTGTACTTTTACCCATGTGGACATTTACATCGAAGGTGATAAATGTCATGTAGTTCGATTTCTTGTTAATCCAATATATAATCAATGATACATCCTTGGCTTCAATTCTCTACTATCAGGCCAAGCATGAGAAAACAATGGGTAATAGACCTTGTGAGGAATGATCTTCAATGTATGCACAACACAATCAAAATAAAAGTAAAGAGCATGCTATTTTATTTGAAATTGAGATTGATCTTCAAGAGACTAAAGGCTATAATGCATAGTTGAAAGACTTGCAGAGTGCTCACGAGCCAAAGGCTCCGGTGTGTTACCTAAAAACTCACCGATGATTTCATGAATAACTCATCACAATTTTTGATAAAAACACATAATTTTTCGTGAATAACTCCCCTCAATGAGTATAATTTTGTTTTCTTCATCTAATGTTAAAAAAAAAATATGATTTTTAAAACACTTTTCTAAACAAAAAATGTCAAATACCTAATTTCACTCGTAGTGATAAAATTGTGAAAATAGGTGTGCACCAAGATATTTTAAAATGTATGATAAATTGTCAAGTTATTGTTGAGTTTAGTGAAAATGGTGTGCACCATGAAGGTTTTTGCGGTTTCAAAGACTTTAATTTGAGCTTGGTGGTAATGGCTCCACTCCTCAACCCCACATTGTACTACAACAAGGAGTGCCTGGGAGGCACTACCCCTTAACCCCACTGGTGGCATTGCCCACAAAACCCCCATAAGGGCCACTGCTCATCAATCACGTTGGAAGCATTGCCTATAAATCCCCATGAGAGGCACTGCCCATCAATCCCATGAAGGGTGTCACCCCTAGACCCCCATGAGGGGCACTGTGCCTCAACCCCATTGGGGTCTATGATGTGTATTAAAATCTAGTTTTGATTTATATATGATGGGAATTAATAATGTGTTCTAAAAATTTAGTAATATATGCTTTTAAAAATATTTTTTTAAAAATATGTATTTTAACATTTATGATAAAATTGCCGAGTTATTGTCAAGTTTTGCCCCAAGTTTTTCTTGAATTTCTAAGTGTTTAAAAAAAATCAGTCTGCCGAGTTATTGCCAAGTCTGAGTTTTACAACTATGCTATAACTAAAATACAGTGGCCTCACATGGGAAAAATTGTGTTTGTCACATCTATTTAATTCTCATGTACATTGGACCACACGAGCTCAAATGACAGTAAATACTCTCTAAAAACCAAGTTTTAAGGTTTATAAAAACATCAAATTCAACACAATTACTCTTGTTTTTGCATAGAATAGTGTCGAGGAGAAACTTTCTGCTAATATGTTGTATGATAGTTAAAACTAATCTATAATAACATAATTCACTATATAAAGATAGTAGTTATATCCATCTTTCAATTAATTACGCGTGGAAGGAATTGCGCCCACAATGTGCTTCCATTTTGGTTATACACAGCAAATATACTGAGAAAGCCTTCAAACGGATACATGTTAATCCTCTCTCATGGCCACAAATGCCTATGAAATTTTGCTAGCATCTTAAGGTTCCAACCAATGACAAGATGAACCCTCCCACAATAATTTGAAAAAGATATGTCCACATTACATTACAATTTTGACCAGGAGAGCTAAAAAAAAAACTGAACTTGTACAAAGTCACATGAAAATCACAATGAATTGGCATTGCATCTATTTGAGTTAATACTAATTTAAAGTACAGAGTAATGAATATAACCTTGATCTCATTCAATATGCAGGCAGACTAACACGCATAAGGCCAAACATGGATCATATCCTGAACACCAAGTACAGGTAAGAAATATCCCTTCACGAGATTCAGCTTTGTATGCTAATTCCAAAGCTAACCATTAGCCCCACCTTGGTGTGATGTCTTTAAACTTTATTATAATGACCACATATAGAATCTGACTTTGGTGAATGGATCAGTAAAAAGGAAGTTGACTTTCTTTTCTTTCCACTGAGCATGGCCTATACTGGGTTGCTGCCTATTATATGTTGGCTTCCATATTAATTGATATATAGAATTTAGTATGCATAATAAAAAATAGTGATTGTCACTAATGAATTTGAAAAGCTTCTCCATGCCTTTAATATAGGCTTCCTCACAGGAAGAGCCTGAGAGGCACATAAGGGAATTTATTAAAGGATCCAAGTCCAAAGATGAATTGGTTTGCTTTATTGCACTTCAAAAGAAAAGGATATTATATTAATGTTCACCAATGATGTGAAGTAGACCCAAATAAGTAAACCTCATATGAGTCAGTATTTACAAATAAACACAAAATACAAATCAATATTGTGAAAGAACCCAACAAAGGCCAAGAGAAAGGGGCCAGTGGAAATCATTATGCTCAAGATATGCCAGAATCAGCATACTCCATCTTTGGTACAAGACAGATGGTAAATCTACCCACCAATGCAAGAATCTTCAATCTTGACTGCCAGATCAAATTCCAGTTTGGAAGATCATGTGCACGCCAAGTCATCAGAAAGTAACAGAATGTGATGGAGTAGGAACTAGTAAGATTTCAATAGAAAAATCCTCCAAACATCAAATTTTGTCAGTGTATGCCACAGCTTGTTTCTATCTTCTGAGATGCAGATCCTCTCCATTAGTAAGTTCAAACCTCTGCTTTGTTTGAGATGTGAAGGGAAATTGTTAGTAAGGCTTCATATCGATCCAAATAATCACAGCTGCAAACTTTTCAAAGTTGAACTTGGAACAGCAGTCTTTAATTCTGGGAGAAACTCAACCATGAATGCACTCATGAAATTTGAGCAGGAGAAAATTTGAGGGTGCCCAAGAACCGCCAAAACTCTCCTTTCATCTTGATCACATGATTCCTGTAATTTAATGACTGAAATATATCCAAATTAGAGAAATATCTGTACAAAACAAAATTGGGATAATTGAAGACATTACAATAGGTGATAAGTGAATTTTCACACAAAAATTTATCATTTATCTCCACTGTGGTACTCATAGCTGGAACTTAAATTCTTTATTCCTCAAAAAATTATGCAACTTTGAGATGAACCAGCACTAAGTATTTTAGTAATCTTGTAAATGATTACTACTTCCAATGAAATTTCAGATATAATCACAGAAGAATACATACCTAGAACATTAAGGATTGAAGATGCATTGGAACCTGAAGTTCGATGTAGTATAAAAATTACAGAGCACTTTCATAGTGAGAAGTTGAGAGTACAGGGTATGCATACATGGACAAAATCATAATGAGTCTACTTCCTGAAAGGACAATGTGTCCTTTCGAGGATGAGCCTCAAGCACGCATACCATTATTTCATCTCCGACTTTAGCCCCTGAATAGACCTCCACAGACCCTTGAATTCCTACCTGCAAAGATAATTCACCAGGCTCAAAATTTCAGGTATATATTTCCTGTTACAACCATGAATCTAAAAAAATTTGGGTCCAGAATGCCCAATAGCCTGTGTCGTGGTGTAAAGCTAAACAAATGGTCTGGTTGGGGAAGGGAGGAAGAGAGTGGGAGGAGAAGGGGGTAAGTGGGAAAGGGAGGTGAAGAGGGAGAGGAAGTGGGAAGGGTGGAGAGAGAGAGAGAGAGAGAGAGAGAGTGACCTCAAGAAGAAGTAATGCTGCTATTTTATCTTTCACAAATCTAAGAATCAAAGCACGAAATTCCTTCCCCTTAGCTTGCCTTCGGAGGTACTCCAATGTCCAATAACGAACACTATTGTTACATATCCTCCTAGAAATTCGTACTTGCATATTAATCGTAGGCATAATTCCCTCCAACTGAGAACTTGTGAAGGGTGGCATTTCTCCTCTCAAGACAGCCTTCACCTGATATATTTATTTGGTAACAGAAAGCCAACAAATATTTACCATTGATAGAAAATGGAAATGAAAATAATAATCATTCCATGTCAAAGATTAGACATGAATATATACCATACCTGGTAGTGAGCAAGAAGATCAACATAACGTCGAATTGGTGATGTGAACTGTACATATCCAGGGACACCCAAACTTCCATGAGGAATAGGCCTTCTGAAGTCCATTTCCACTCGACGCATTGACCTAACATAAGCTGAGCTTCGCACAGGTCCCTCTGGTAAATAGGATAAGGAAGCAGCAGCTAGATTACATTGTGACTGTCCCCTATAAGGAAAAGGAATGCCATGGTCTCCCCCAAATTTTGCAATAGCCTCCCCACACATTATCATCATTTCTGAAACAAGTCTCATTGCTGAACTTGTTGGATCATGAAGGTATAAGTTTATGATAGGCTCTGGATCATCTGGATTGGGAACTTTGATTCGTGCATCTATCATTGGTGTATCAATAGCTCCCTGTAATTTGCAGCAAAATGTATCAACTTCAAGTAACACAAATGAAATACAATGGACCAACAATATTTACTCACTATGTTACATCCCCACTATGGATAATGTGAAGGTTAAAAATAGCATTCCTGTGGGCTAAAAATTATGGTATATGTTTCAGCAGTTCATGTCATATACATTAAACCACAGTAGCATTCCATTTACACAGCATTGGCACAGAAAACTGAAAGAGTAAATTGAATGCAATTACTCAAGTTTAAAACAGGAAAAACATGGGAAAATCTCAGCAAACCAGAAAAAGCACAAATATTATTGTATTTGTAAAAATAAAGGAAAACACTGTTATTGTTATTTCATGCTAAATATTGTGCGTAGAAAAAGAAACAAACATAAGACATAAATTAGAAATTGGTTGAGCTTTGACTGTCAAATTCTCAATCAAGTACAATTTACAACAAAACAAAACTTTAAAGCACAATTGGCAGACAAGGCTCCTATGTTACAAAATCTGTAGCTGATGCTCCAGTATCCTTGTTCTCCTCCTTCCAATTATGGTCATGATCATCCAATCATTCATGCAAGATGGCCAAATCCTCATCCTCAAGTGATGGTTCCTTATTCACTATTGTTGTACTTGAAATAATTTTTTGGTATTCTACTTAAATTGAGCTAAATCATGTAAAAATGCCGTCAAAAGTCTGTTTTAGGTCAAACCAAACATAGGGTTTTTGTGGGCTTCTGTCAAGGAACATATGTGTAAAATTCTGAAAAATTGAAAATTAGGGTTTCAAACCCCTGAAAATAGGACCTTCCCGGAAATGATTGAAAATGATTTTGATAGGACTAATTGACTTCACAATCACACTGGTCAAGTTAGAATTATCAAAAGAGATGTTTTACTATGGTGGGTCTATTTCTATTTTTCAGGAACAGAGTTAGGAGCTCCGCAGCCATTAATGGTAGATTGGCCAGTACCAGGTGCTAAAAGATAAGCTTCAAAAGCTTCAACGATGCAACCATGGCATAAAAGGATTAAAAAGATGTCGTTTGATGGAGGAGATTCTTGAAACTGAAAAAGACCAGAATTTGGCTAACTCTGGAAAACCACACCTTTCTATCAGGGAAGAAATGCAGCCAAGGATGAAAAAGGTGCCCCTATTGAAGAAAGGCACCCTTGAATGAGATGATGTAGATGTCAGATCCTGAGGAAAGTTGTCTTTGTGAGATCTCTTCAGCTTCACAACGAACCTGTCAGCCAACTTGCGAGACAGATCAAACAACATCAACGGTTGATAGTTAGAGCATGTAGATTGAAGGATAAATCAATGAGCTTCAAGGTAAAAGCGCCCCTACTGGCGAGGGCGCCCTTCTTTTGAGACACCTGATGAAAGAATCAACAATTGCTTTGTGTAAGGCATTTGTTCAACTCCCTCTCAGCCTCTCGATCAATCCGACAACACGTTCACAGGACCTGTCAAACAGTCAAAGGCTGAGATCAAGCAAAAAATGCCAGAGATGGAGACTGAATGAAGAACATTGAAAATGGCTAAGTACCAAGGGAAAAGCGCCCCTACTAAAGAAAGGTGCCCAGTCTTTTGGGCATCCAAATGCAATCTATTTGTTTGGAGACCTCTAGGATGACCTCCTCCACTTTGATCGATCTCGACAACAAAACCACCGGCGAAGGCAATAGATAACTCAATCAATTGATGACGAAGATCAAACTAAGGCAGTTCACAGCATGAATATAATCAGTCAACAAGTCAAAAGCGCCCCTACTGGCCAGGGGCGCCTTTAGATTTGGAGGACTTAAGCAGACCTTCAAGAGCTGAGATACCAGTCACCCTTTCCAGGATTGAACTGGTCATCCAACGAGTTGTCAAGCAAAATCATCAGACTTGTCAGTCAACGGTGATATTAGATTGAAGCATGAAGGGTCTAAAATGATGAAAAAGGAAGAACAGTCATGAAAATTGACTAAGTCAGGGCTAAAAGCGCCCCTACTGGAGAAAGGTTCCCTTTAATCTGGAGCCTCAAACTCAAGTTTTTGGCGTGATTGCTCCCAGGCATACCTCTTCAGGATGGTTCTATCTCAACAACAGAATAGTCAGCAGCAACCAGAGATCAACTGAATGACCAGGAGCAAGGATCCAACAGAGGCACTTCAGCCTAGAAAATATTGAGAAAAGTGCTCAAACTCAAAATGGACGCCTAAAATGGTCAAGGAAAGATTTGTTGACTTTAGTTAAGATATTTTGGAGGAAAACTTGGCCAAATCATCCCACAATCAATGGAAATCAACTTTTTAAGCTCCGGATCAGGCTAAATCAGGCTTAAGACATGAGTTGGCACCCAAACTTCAAGGATTCAAGCTCGAATCACTATATATCAACTCTAGGCATCCCTTTTCAATTATTTCTTTTGCTGGTTGAAGATCAAAATAGTAAATTGCTCTCAAGGACGTCTTTTCAAGATCTGACAAGGGTTTTGGACCGTTCAATATTTTTTGAAGATCAATGGCATAAGGAGATTTCTTCTCAGAGGTTGAATCCAGAGGCAGATTTTCTCAAGGAAGCAATTAATAACTTCCAATCCACCTCTTGTCTACTTCCTCTTTTCTTGTCTTTGGTTTTCTTGCATGTCACAGAAATTAGCAGGCTACCACAAATCTAACCAACTAGGTATGATCAGCATAATTTTCCAGTAAAACCCATCTCGCCAAATTTTCTAGAAACAACAAACTTGTTGCCCCGATTTTTGGGCTTTTTTTCCGAAAAAGTCTCAGAATCAAAAATCTAAGGAACTGGGTTTGTTCAGCATTGAAGCACAAACAAAACCCATGTGCCAGATTTTTTTTGGAAAAATACTTCTCTGACGGCGCTATTTTTAGGAGTTTTCGAAAATTGTCAGAATAGGGTTGTGTGCACAATCAATCTTTAAGTCTTTCAGGATGCAATACTCCTAGGTGCAATACAAGACCAAGATGGCCTTGTACCATGATTTCCTGAAAATGACTGACACAGACTTACATCAAAAGAACCCAGTGGTCGATTCAAAAGATTTGGAGAGCATGAATCAAATCACGCTACAGAACATAGAAGAATCTGGGTTGCTTCAGGCTGCGTCCATCCCCATCACATTACAGAGTGTGGAGCTTGTAATTGCTTGCATTAAGCATTACAATCCTACCATGAGAGAAATCCAATCAGTGGATGGGAGGGTAATCTGCAATTTGAAGCCAAAGGACATTGAAAAATGTTTTGATATTCCACCATGCCCTACCAATGTGGTCATATCGGTGAAAGAATGTGAAAAGGCATTCGAAGCATCAAAGGACAAATGTTTGCAGAAAATGGCAGAACAGTGGTTAAAGGTGAAAAAGTCCAGCTCGCCCAAATTGGTTGGATGAGGAGAATTCAGTGACGAGTATGCAGTGTGATCACTCTACTCAGCAGGATCACTGGACAGGAAGAGGGCAATCAGTGTCAGTCGTGGATGTACTACGTCATTGCCAAGATTATCAGCAAAAGAGAACATTATGACTGGACCACCCTGATTAGTGACACTCCAACAAATTATCGGGATTTTGGAGGATCATAGGTTCCACATGTGTTCCTCTTTGGTATACCTGATTGCCTTCCAAGGCGAATTCAAGACACTAAACACTGTGGGGACCTTAGGTGTGCAGAAGGTCAATGAGTACTTTCCACATCTTGAGTTTACTCGAGCATAATGACATTTCAAACGGATAAGTGACCTCTTCATCATGCACATTGTACGAGACCTCGACCATGAGATGCGCGTGCATATATCACCAGCAGCCAAGGAGGCAATGGTGGACTAGGCGGATTGGTTTATCCAATTCCCCACCTTCACCTACATACGCGTGTATGGCTACAATGGTCATCCCACCATGATGCCACGCTACCCTTCAGATAAGGTAGTTTTCATGGAGTTCCTAAGGTAGTTGGCTAAAGTTCACACTCACCTACGCCTGAAGAAGAAGCCAGCTACAAACTTTCCCATTCAGATGGGACTCTATAGATATAGAACAACGGCAGATGCCAAGTTGATAAGCCAAGAAACGATGAGACTCAATCTCAAATACCTCATTGAGAGGTCATATGATCCCAGAGGCCTCTATGCAACACATCTTGAGCAACAATCATCACACAAATCTTCTATGGAAGATTACTGGGTCAATTGTGACGATGAGTATGAGGTACGAAGAAGGAACTATAGCCGGTTTAAGCTCTCACAAATTGCTAACTTTATGTCAGAAGACATTGAGGGCCTGTCTGATGATGAAGGGGAAGTCATTCTCCCCTTGTTATTCGTAAATTTAGTGGATTGGTATGCTAAAGAAAACCCATCTATAGAGGAGAGAACGAGTAGAGTTGTTAGAAACAGTCAAATCTACCTAGACAGCAAGAGGACAAGGAAGGTAGTACTTCCCCAAAAAGAGTTGCCACTAGTTCAATCTACACTACCTTCCACGTCAAGGAAGAAGCCCAAGCAGAAGCAATGGAGCAATCCTCCCAAAGGGATGTGGATGTTAGAAAACACGAGGGGGAGACCGCAGGAGTTATATGTGGAGACAGCCACAAACATTCTTGAGACAGTAGAAACCGTTGCACCTAAGCCAGTGATTGAGATAATCACTACAGAGACAAAGCCAATAGCAAAAGCAACAGCGGCAGAAACGGTCCTGTGATAGAGACAGAGCCACCTACATCACCACCATCACAGCAGTTACAAGTCCCCATCGACTTGGACTCTCCACCAAAAGACATCACTCCAGCACAGTCTCATTCATCGGCCATTCAGGGGCCCAATATTCCTCCTTCTAGCGAGGCCAAACGGGATTCTATCTAGCTTGAAGGTTTCCTAGGAAGGAAGAGGGAAAGGCCATCCTATACGCTTGACTTCACAGAGTTCGATCATGTCCCACAAGACATGTCGGAAAATAAATTGAAGCAAATACATGTGGAAAGGAATGCAGATAATGAGTTCATCATAGAGATTGCTGCCCCACTTGAGGATAAAAACATACATGAGGTACAAGTTGAGGACTTCACATTGTCCAAACTCAACCTCGAAAAGACCACATGTCAGGTGGAGGCAGACCTTCTCAGAATTGCCTCAGTGAGTGTCCACGAGAGGATGGCTAAGGATGAAAAGGACCAAGCAGCCTTAAAGGCTGAAAATCAATAGTTGAGAATGTACATTTCTAGCTTAATGCATGGCAGCCCAAACGTCTTAGCCTTGCCACAGGAATTGCTAGATCTTCCCGCAGAACAAAACCATCATCAATTGATGACATATGGAAAACACTTGAGAGATCAAGTGGAGGACTTTGTTCTCAGAGGACGATGTATATTGGCAAATCTATACCAGTTAAGGGATAGAGCACATGGACTCCGCGCAGAGATTTAGCAACCGGAGCAAAAGATAGCAAAAAAGAGGCCAGGCGATGAAATCACAATTGCAGACTTGCAATTGGCATATCAATCAGTTTTCTCTGAGGAAAACAAGCAACATCTTTTTGCTTGGAAAGAACAGCTGGCATACAAGGTGAAAGCCTACGATGCCAATTTTGTAGAATTGATTGACTACCGACAGGTTGTCGCAAATATTATCAACTTCGCAAGAACGTTGGTAATATCCTTCACTCACATAGAATATCAGCATGAAGAGAGTACATTGAGCTAGGTACAGTGCAGAATCAATTTCGGGATGTCATCCACATCACATTCCTCAATGATCCCGATGGTTGAAAGTTGGCCAAAGTGGCAGCCTTGTCTACCAAGTTAGATGACGCAACTGCCAAGTGTATTGACTTTCAACAATAGCTTGTGACAGGGGAAGTAATGCTAAAGCGCCACGTCATCATCTTGCAAAGCATTAATTACCTAGAGGGTGAGGAGGTCAACGAATGGATAGAGACACTGTTGACCAGTGGTGAGTTGTAAAAGCACCTCAAGAAGGACATCCTACCCTCCAGAAAGACATTAAATGTGACTAGAGTTAACTTGATGCCCCTTTTCGAGTTAACTCCAGGTCCCACAGACCATGCATGTTAGATCCCACTAATTGAGGATGTCTAATTTGACTTCCATAGTTTGTGGATCTCAGATCTCCACTAAACGTGGATGTCTATTTTGGAGGCACACTTTGTAATAAAGTTCACCTTTAGTTTAGTTTCAGTCAACTGAAGTAGTTTTCTAGTTGACTCTTTGTTTAGTTTCAATTAACTGAAGTAGTTTTCCAGTTAGCTGTTTGCTCACCTACTTTTAGACATAGGAATAAATCTTGCTGATTGGAAAGAACTGTTTATTAACTCAAGGAGATTTTAGGGTTGCCTACTCCTTTGAGTTCTATAAATAAAATCCTTGGGCTCATTATTTTGTAACTTTACTTCACGACAGCAAAACATTGAGCAATTTTGCCTTCATATTGTTCGCTTAGTATATGTTCTTGGATCGTATTTGTTTTAGTTAAGCACCAAGTACAGTTTGTGCTCTCTCTACTCAGATAGGTGTGTCCAATCTTTGTTCATGTATCATTGGTTTGATCGCAGCATGTGTGATTGTCTCTTTGACATAAGCTATTGTCCCAACGTGTATTCTTTGGTGAAGTATTGAGATAATAAATCAGGAGAGTTACCATGCCTTTGAACCAAAAGTCTCAAGGTTTTATCATTGTGTGTTGTGTTTAATAATCTGTTTTCAATCTACACCTCAGAAAGGCCTTGGTGCCTCCTTGGGAATTTAGGAGATAAGATTATCGTCCCTTTGTTGTTTCTCGTGATTTACTTTTCAGCCTACACCTCGGAAAGGTCTTGGTGCCTCCTTGGAAATTTAGGAGATAAGATTATCATCCCTTGGTGCCTCCTTGGGAATCCTGAAATATAAATTACCGTAAGGATTATTTGTGTGGATTTTATTTTACGGATCTAGGAGTTCAGAGCCTCCGTATGCATTACGAGAGACCAATTCAACCAAGTGATTGAACCATCCATTCCCGCTCCTATGCCCTCGTGCTCTGTTAATCTTGAGGAGATAGGATAGATTAAAAGATAGTTTAGTCGTAGTTAAGATCTGTTGAAACCAAAGAAAAGCTTAGCTACAGCGCATTGTGTTTATGCACCCTTGTATCCTACTGTTGAGTAAAAAAGATAGGATAGTAGTTTACTTTCTTTATTCTTTCCTTTACGCAAAAATCAGCAACAAGAGGGATCTTCGCCTCCCAACTTGAAGAAGCAAACACTACAAACTTGCAATAGCTGACCATTTCCAATAAGCACTCCAGAGGTGCTAATTGAAACGCCAACAACTATAAACCATTTTGATTCTGTAATGTCCCCATTTTCGCTCATGTCAACATGGAGTGTAGTTTTGCCTTTCCAAGTGACGGTCATGATGGTGTTTCCAACTCATTATCCAAGTTTCACTAAAGATTAGCTAAGTCTTATGACTATGAACCCTAGGTCAGTGGCCAATGAACAGGAGATAGATTTTATACTATTTCTCTTCTACACTTTAGGCTCTGCAAAACCAAGGTGAGTTCCCCTTTGCATAACATCATTTGAATTACAGCCATGTTTACAATGATGCCAAGGCCCAAAACAAATTATAGTCTTCACACTAATAAATTTTAGAGGATGAGCCTGATTGGCTAAATCATCTTCAAAACCCTCTATTAGCTATGTATGTTTTGATAGTGTGGAATAAGCATAAAAACAAAATAAAGTAAATGATAACATTCAAAATTGGATTGATTCTACCTAGGTCGGAGTTCTGTAAATTAGCCTGACCAGTGCCTTATCCATTACAGAGTTAAGAAATGAAGCAAAACCTCTGAATAACAAACCAAAAACAAGCTCAATGGTTTAACAATCTTACTGCATTACAATAAGAAACCAGTAAATTTCCAATATTGTTAATCTTCTTCAAGATTCTTACTATAATCACAAAATCCTTAAGTATCTAATTGAAAGCAATTTTAATCCATCACTTGAACAGAAGCTGACAATTTAAACATTCATCACAAGTGTGCAATGAAAATCTCAAAAAATCTTTGATTTATTAAGATTCAAAAGATACTGTAGTATGGAGACATTAAAAATGTGACTTGTATTCATATGAACAAAATTGAGTTGTTTATGCTATTGCAAAGAGAAGTTACAACATCCTCTTTCTGAACTTCAAAAAGCCTAACCTATACAAGACTAGATTCTATACAGATATTCTACACACCTAAGGACTCAGAATCCTAAAAGTGAGGCTCGAAATTCCCTTTTATAGACACAAGGGAAGCAACAAGTAAAAAGCCTCATTCACTGCTTAAGTCACAAAAGACAAAATTCAAGTGGTGACACCTTTACAAAAGACAAAATACTTTTATACAAGGAAAAACTGTTCAAAAAGTTGTTGAAGATCTTTTGGAGCAGTTATATTGGCATATAGGTTGATTTCTCAAAATTGCTCTTTGTAGGCGACAAGACATCTCTGGCATTCCTCTTCTGACATGCCCATGCAGCAGTTATGTGTAGTTAGTGATGACAGATTGAAACACAACTCAAATCTCTGCACCACCCTTTTCTTTATCTTTATCGTGCTCTGTTGACATGTCTGATGTCACCTCTAGGTGAGAGAAATTGGTTAACCTTAACCATATATGCCTTGAAGTCTTCACCTATCAAAATTTGTACCACGTCAGAAAAATCCATCATGATGTACTCCAGCTTGAAGAGTAAATCTAGACTTATTTACTCTTCAAAACTTTCAAAAGTATTTAATTCCCTTCTTATAAGGTTCTTGTACCTGTCATAATGACCAATAATGTCATCCAAGAAATCTGATTTACCAAAAACATCAGATATTATAATGCAATCAAAATTTGAGCTTTTAGCAATAATTTTCAACACTATAACACCAGGGGTCCAGCTGATCTGTAAACACTTTAGCCTAACTCCTGTTTGAGTATGGCTAGCATATGCATCCCTTAAGATTTTATAGCTATCCCAAACCTTTTCTACTTGGCACAAAATGTTTGACAACTTGTGCCCCAAAATGTTGTCAACAAAATCAGACACCCTTTTTATTGCTCCCTCCTTTGCTACGCTGGCCTCTTCCCTACTCTGCTTGAGCTTCTCTTTCAGGATTTTAACCTCAGGGGCTAAGTTACCCCTTTCTTGTGATCCCTGGGCCTCAATTACTAGCTGAGGTGGAGGTAGCAATCCTATAGCCATTTTCAACTGCTCTTGTAATTTCAAATTTATGGTGTTTGCTCTATCCAAGTCTCTTTGTAACTTTTTCATTGTTGCTTCAGTGAATAGAGCTAAGTTCACTGTGAGGGAGGTTGCTTGGGTGGCACTTTTGTCCCCTATTCTTTTGACGGTTAAGTTTCTTGTGAGCTCTTATGGATCGCTTATTACTCGGGGCTTGTTGGTCTTTGGGAAAATAGACCAAATTGCCAAGGTCTCATGCCTTGGATTGAAACCTGAACCAAAGTAGACGGCATTGGCTTGCTCCTCTAAATTCAAGACTAGGTCTTCTCCTCCTTGTCTTCTGATGGTGTCAAATGTAATAGCAGATGACATGTCCCATCTTGGTAAAAGAAGGCATCTTGCACTTCTCACCAATTCTCTACCCCTTGAAGGGGTCATAGATTCCATTTCCTTTTTTACATTATCCCAAAATTTTGCAATTATTTCCTTTTTCTCCTTCTCTGTGAGGCCTTTGTCTGATACCCTTTGTTGCAGTTCTTCTCCCTTATTCTCAAGGACAAAGTTCTTGAACTCCTTGGTGGTAATAAATTGGTCATCTTGTATAAATTCAATGCAAGCCTGGGCCCTGATATCATCTACAATTTGCCCACCAATCTCAAAATTTATAAGCAACCTGTCATCAGTGGGTATTTCAATTATGACCCTAGGTGGAAGATGCATTATCTGTACTATATTTGTATCATCAAAAATTTCATTTGGGCCTATGCGATAATCAACCAAGGGTCTAGATGAAGGATCTATTTGCTGCAGGGGAGTAACCTATTGGGGACTTTGTGGTATATTCCTTTGGGAAGTGGAGGGGCTAGGAGCACTTGGTGGGGATTTGGCACACTTGAAAGCAACTCATTGGCATTATCCAACATGATCATTGTCCTCATTATGGAATCCTTGATGTGTGAAAATGATCCTTCAAATGATGGATTTGCCTACCTCCTTTTTATCTCAACCATCTGAATCTTTATCCACAAAGCTCTTCTTTTTGCAGATTCCTTTTTTGTGGAACAATTTTTTATCAAATCTTCCACACTATCTTATTCATGTGAGAAGGGTGGCAGTTTGAAAATGATTCTCTAATCATTGATGAAATGTTTTGGATCACACCTCCTAATTTTGTCTACCCTCATTCTGTAAGGTAGCAACTTTCCTAACAGCAACTCCATTCCCTCCCTTTTATGTCACCTGAAAATCTGAAAAATACCACTGTAGAAGGAAGAATGACATGTTTCTTGTTCCTGAAATGAGTCTTGTCAGACTCATTTAACTGCCATATGATTTCTATTAAGGCAATTTAGTCTAGTACATTTTTGGGGAGCACATGAGGTGCAACCAAGGATCCATACATTGATTATAATAGCATTTGTGTAAAAAAATCAATCACCCTGGTTGTGATTGATTCCCTTCTCTAGGAGGTCCTTTGGCCTCAAAAAATGTCTCACCTCGGTTGACAGCCTCCAATCCACCGGAAAACCAAAGTTCTTAAGGACTGTCCTAACAAAAAGTTCCTCAAAAACAGAGTAGTTGGACTTCTCACATTCCTTATCCCATATATAAGTCCATTCCCGGACTGTTAACATTCTTTCTCGATCATCCATGGATTGAATTTGCATGTGTGGGGACCATATACCATCTCTACTGAATAAAAAATGTGACGCAATAGTGAATACCATTTGAAATGCATCGTGCTGCTATCCTTCTTGAGTGAACTTAAGGATTTATGTATTTCTTCTGAAATGTAGCCAGCATACTCATATGGTCTGTTCACATCTCTGCTCTAAATATCCACAACCAATACCATCAAATTCACTGGCATCTGAATCTTGCTATCTAGCCCCAACACTTACGTAACAAGAAGTGTGTCTTTACAAAGTAGTCCTCAAAGATATCATAACCAAATGGCTCTAGTTCTCCACTAGCAAATCTTCTTAATTCTCTATTAGGCCCTCTAGGCCTGAAACAAGGCAGCCACTTTACCCTATAACTATCCCTATGCCTTTGGTATTCTCTAGTGAGAGCACCCAAGTCTATAGGTAATCGGGCATTAGGGTTTAGATTGAAAACCTTGCAAATGTAATCCCTATCCAAGGGCATCAAGAATTTTCCATTTAATGAAAACAAAGCCCTCTTCTCAAGGTTGTATGCCTGCGCAATTGCCCTAATTAGGTCAACATTTACAAATATATTGAGCATCACCAACCTTCCTAGCCCTAATCTCCATATATTGCAAATAGGTCTATCTACTAGGGCTTTTCTGAAGGCATGCTTAAAAAGGGTATAACCTTGAGCTGGAATTATTGGGTCTATACAATTTTCTTTCTTATCAAAAATTTCGTCAACTAAAATCCCAAACCCATGCGCCATTCTAGGCCTTTTAGCAAATCCTTGCAACTGAGCCATTATGTCATCATCAAGTCCCCTCTGCATTCCCCTAACATTCTAGCCATAATTTTCCTTCTAGGGTTTCAACACTCGTAAAACTAGGGTTTCTAAATTTTACACTTCGAAGAAGATTTATGTAAAAAAATTATAAAACCACCCTCCCAAAGCTCTAAAATATCCTCTGAATCCCTAAAACCAACTAACAATCACCCCCTACAGCCCAAAATGCACAAAGGTGGTCGAATTTACTTGTTTACCGCCAATTGAAAGCCCTAATTTTGTTGTGAAAGCCCTTGTTCGCCTGGAATTTTGCAGCAATTTCGCTTTGGTATCAATCAACATCGAAGTGCATTTTCCTAGCTCCGGGAGAATTTTTGATCAGTTTTCCAGGGTGATTCTGGAGGCTACCTAACTCATTTTGGTCACAGTGCAAAAAGCAAATTCTAATAACTGCCCACTCAAGTTTAAGATGCATTTCAAATTTTGATGGAGATAAGGGAATTGTTGTGGAAGAGATCTTTTAGAAGTGTTTGACAAAGCAATTGAACTAAGTGGCATCAATAGCTCAAGTTGGGGAGACTACACCATGTCGAAGAGAGTTATTTCATGGTCCCTTCGATAATCCGATAAGATATCATTGAGGACACAATGAAATGTCAGGAGAAAATATTTTTGTGTCCCTTCAACGAGATGATGTCCATTAAAAAAATAACATTAATGCCCCAAGCTTCAAAAGTACCGTATAATAGGCTTGTAAGAATGTCGAAGTGACAATGAAATGTCGAAGAGAGTTTCAGAGTTCCTTTGAAAACTCGACAAACAGAAAATGCATATATTTGAAGGAAGACGTATACCGGTGAGAGATGATTAAGGGTCCCTTCGACAAAGCAATATATTGGCGACAGAGAGCTAGATGCCTGTGATAGACCCGATGGAGGCTCATATGCATAAAATCACCAACGGTGGAATGTTGCAACTTGCAGTGGACTCAATAAGCAAATGAAAGGTTCTATAAATCCTCTAGAGCTCAATAAGATATTCACAGAGAAAAAAAAGATTTTCCAAACATCAAAGGGAAAATTCTATTGCGAATATCACTAATAATCTCTGCAAGGGTATAAATCCTAATGAGGATATGGAGTTGCCGTCCAAGCTTCTATTTTGAGAGAAGTGTCAAAGCTCTGCAAAAAGGAATGATACCATGCCAAGAAAGTAGGTAACCTCAATATTTTTGGCATTACCGCACATGCCATCGAAGGGACTTTTGCATATCAGAGGGAATCATTTCAAAGTCCCTTTGATATTCCGACACACAAGAAAAGCATACAGTTGGACGTATATCGAGGGGAGAGACGGATATCAATAAGAATGAAATTGTGGTCTCCTCAATATAGCGAAGGCACTTCCTGTCAAGAATGCAAATAATGATTAAATGAAAGTGTGATTATAGTAAGTATTTTGAAAGGAAGTATTACTTAAAATATGAATTTCACATTTTCACCGACAGAGTTATAAAGTGGGTGATTATTTTACCTAAGGAATAAGGTGAAAATGCGTACAAGCAAAAGGTGAAACATTTCCACCAAAGAGTAAATATGAGCATGAAAATTGCCAGCAAAGGAAGGATAATGATAATCATTAAAATTAATTTTCACGAAGATGCAAAGCTGATGGAGGTTAAAATTAAATATTTTGTTTGCCAAAGATAATTAATATAATGAAGAATTGCACCCGATGGATATATGGTCATAACCCTGAAAATACAAAGTATAAATGAGAGATAAAATCAAAGGAAGAAGGAATTCGATAGTTGGATAGTTAGATAGGTAGACTAAAAGAGCTAAAAAAGTAGAAGGAACAGTAATAGAATATCATTTTTGAAAGAAAGAAGACTTTTGATGTATACTGTAAAATCATTTTGAAGCAAATTAATGGAGGAGAAATTATAATTTGGTGCTCGAGTTCTGGTGTCAATTGTTTGTTGATTTAACCGATAAATATTATCTTCTTGTCTACAAGGTTGATTTTTCCTCATTATTTAAATTGGTGTATCAAGTATATATTCAATTTATCAAGGCACATTTGCTGTTTTGTGTGGTTCATTTAATCGGTTCCTTCAAGTAAGGATTAAATTCTTTTAATTAAATCATAATAATTTGGAAAAGGTCATTTGGATCGATAAGTAGAACCTGATAATTACAACCTTGCACGTTTATGCCAATCATAAACTTCTAAAAGTGTCAAACAATTCGAATTGTATCCAGGAGTAGGACACATACATCATACACATCTTGACTCCATTGCCCAATAAAATAAGACACTGATCAATTTCATTTAAAACTACATTCCATAAAACCTCATTCACACCTTTCCAACTTTCAATTATAGGAGTAGCAGTTAGAAATAGCAGTTAGATTAGCATTCAAGTTATCTATTTCAAACCTTTATGCCATATTGAAGTAGATAGGAAGAAAGGGATAAAAATTCCATAACACACATTCAATCTGCTTAACATCAATCAAAAGAAGATAACATTCATAAGGTATACCCGCCCAGGTCTAGCAAAACTTGAGGAGTAGGGAATTCTAACCAGATTGATTAATTCCATTCGTTGGCCAAAACATTGTTAAACCTAACCATAGAGCTTGGCATACTCTTAGGGTTTGCAATCTGCAATTTTGGGAACCAACACACACGACCAATAGTTCTCCATTTTTTAATATGGGTTGTTGAACTTCGAAGATCAACAGCTATCGCAAGAATTTGAAATCCTTTCCGCAATGAGAAAACTTTCCTTTCTCTCACACAACACCTAGACACGTGTCACCATTTCAGGGACTCACGGGAGCAAAAGGAAAAGCTTTGAAGCTTCCCCAATAGTGCTTTCCTCCACAAAACATCAAAAGTGACCAAGATCGGACACGTGGCACAATTTTGAGAGTTTGGGGAAATAAAAGTTCAACTTAACATTGCCACACGAAGGTTATAGCTAGCACGAAAAAGATATTAGTTACACTTATGGCACAAAAAAAATGCATTTCTCTTGTTTGCAAAGAAAACAACTTTGAAATGAGAGGCCCCACGAAGCATATAATTAGTGCGATGTAACCATAAGCCGACATCTGATGCTAACTAGGATAAAGGTGGGACCCTTAGCAAGCTCTTCTTCGAGTGAGAAGATGTTTAAAACACATGCATATAAGAACAACTTAAGTCACTAGGGAAAAAGGGGCTGACAATGAATGATAGAAAGGGGGCTTCGTGAGGAGACTTAAGTTACTTGCGCGAAAACAAAGCTGATGATTTGATTGGTTAGGAACCCATACCTGTCAACATTACATGGAGGAAAAGGGTATTTCGCAGGTTCGCGAAGATAACAATAATACAAAAAGAGCTTCAACAAACTAAAAAGACCGTGTGAAATGCCGACATGTGTCTTATGGGACCTAGCTAAGTGCAAAGCCCTAAGGATAAATTAAAATATAATAAAGCAACGGGCTTGTTCAGTACTTTAGCAAAAGGGGTCAGTAAGCATACGAGATGAAAGCCTTAAAGTTATAACTTAAAAGAATAGGCAACAAGGACAACCAGTCAACGATCAAACATAAGAAAAGTGCAAGGGCCATAGGTAGATGCTAGGGTTTTGATGAAGGATAGATAGGGTTTTCTAGAAGCCCTAGTGCATAATTAATAAAATAAAAACTTGCAAATTTAGGATTTTAGGCATTTTAATGGATCAATTTAACTTAGAGGTCTAATATTGAATAAGTACCACCAAGTTAGTTGTGTCAGAGGGGTTATTTGATGTTTCGAGGAGCTTCGAAGTATTATGGCACCTTTAGTTGTCGCTTCGGATTAGGTTTTTGGTATTTTCCGCAATTTCTATTAGTGGTGTACGAAATAATTAATAATTAAATAATTAATTAAGTTGTCAAATAAAGCATAGTTAAATGACGACTTAAATTAATTATTTATTAAATAAAGTGACTAATGAGCCAGAAAAGTAAAATATTTAAAAAGTCGCTTTTTGGGAGAAATAAGGAGTTAAATTTAAAAGTAAATATGGTTTTTCAAGAAAAGTGAAGCAGTTTCGAAAGAATGAATAAAGTGAATTAGGAAGCTCATTTTGGGATTCATGCTTGGTTTATTTCATAACAAGATTTTGGAGAGCTTCTTGAGGAGCTAAAAGCCTAGGAGAAAAACCCTAAGGGTAAACTAGTTTCAACTTTCAATAGTGGGAGACCTATACTAGTTGGTTGTTGAAGAGACCTTCGTTTACTTCATCTAGTACTTGTATTTCCTCCTGCATGACACATCACCTTAGAACATGGTCATATCCCATTTTGTATAATAATCCATTAATGAGCTAGAAAGTTTTACTCTTCAGGACTAGCTTCCTTCTCTCTCCAGATGGCATCTCCTTCGAGAAAGTGGAAGTGTACAAGTATTTTCCGATGTTCTCATACCATGGAGGTGGTGTTGCAATTTGAAATAGATGGGCATCTGAAAAATCTTCATTTACTCCTAGTGGTTCACTTGACTTAATCCTAGACATTTGGTCGACTATGACATGGCTTTTCCCCGACTAGACAATAATAGTGAATGTAAATTCTTGCAATAGTAAGAGCCACCTACTCACTCAACCTTGAATTATTGGCGTTTTCACTAAATACATGAGAACTTGGTGATCGACATAGAATGTGAATCGTGTTGCCAACAAGTAATGTCAGAACTTTTGTACCAAATAGGCCATCCCTAGTGCTTCCCTCTCCATTGTGCTATAGTTCTATGCCTTTGACAACAACCAACTAGCGAAGAAGATTGGATGGTCCAATCCTTGGAGCCTCACTTGTGCCAATGTTGCTCTATTTGCATAGTTTGATGCATTGACATGTACGTGGAACTCCTTACTCCAATCTGGGCATGCAAGGATTGGTGAACTTATTAATCGTACATTTAGTTCATTCAAGGCCTTCTCATCTTTAGTCCATGTGAATGGCGGCCCTTCCTTGTGAGTACGTCAAGCGGGTAAGATACCTGAGCATTTTTAATAAATCTTCTATAATAGCCAACGTGACCCAAGAATGATTTTACTCTTGTGATGTTTAGAGGTGCTTCCATCTGTACAATCACTTGTATTTTGCTTGTGTCGGGCTTTAGTCCATCTTTACAGACTATGTGCCCCAATAGTTTTCCTTGTGGTACCATGAATCGACACTTCTTTGGGTTTAGCACCAATCATGTTGCTCTACACTGTTCCATGCATTCCTTGAGTGCTTTCAAATGGGTCTCCTAGTTACTATAGATCGACTAATCATCCAAGAACGCTTTGAATTTTTCAACAAACACTTTATCAAAGATGTGCAAGATGATCCTTTGAAAATTTGTTGGAGCATTGCATAGACTGAATGGCATTTGATAGTATGCATACACTCTATTCTCGACCACAATAGTAGTCATCAACTTGTCCTACTCAACTATGCTTATTTGGTTGTATGTGGAGAATCCATCCATGAATGAGTAAATCTCATGACCAGCAACCTCTTCCAATATCGATTCGATGAATGGGATTGGAAATGGATCTTCAATGCTGACTACATTCAAACTTTTGAATTCCACACATATCCAAATATGTTAGGATTCTTTCTTCAAAGATATGACTATTGGAGAGACCCAATCACTAACTTCAACCTTAATTATTTTGGCCTCCAACATCTTTTGTATCTCCTCCAAAACTTTTACAGCATAGTTCTTGTTCATTCGGTAAGGTCGCTTTCGTGTAGGTTCTGCTCCCAGTACAAGAGAAATTTTGTGTACACATAATTCTAGAGGTATCCTTTTTAAATCCTTGTATGTCCATGCGAAAGCGTCCTTGTATTCTATTATAATCTTAAATGTTGTCGCTTCTAATATGAGGTTCCATTCGTCTCCAACCATGATCACTTGTGGATTACTATCATCTCCTAAATTCACCTTCTTCATTCTCAGCTCCTCGTACTTGATCACACTGTCCTATTCAAAGCTATGGGCTAGCATGTCATCCAACCTGGCTACTCCCTCCTTGTATTCTTCGTACTATAGAGGAAATTTTCGACTTGTGGTGGCTTTGTCATCTTCTTCAATCTCCCTGACCTGCAACATGCTGCAATCGGGTTGGGAGACTTCATAATCTTCCATTTACCAATGAAAAAGTCCATTAAGTGAGCTTGTTTTGTCCTCCAAGCAATTGTGGAGGTCAAGAACTCTTTCGTCACTTGGTTCCATAAATCTCCTTTCTTCATTTGTCCCTAATTTTGCTCCTTCCAACTTCGAATCAGAAGATGGTATCTCTTCGCTCAACACTTGATTCCTCAATTCAATAACATACTTCCTCTTGTTATTTTCTGTGGAAAGGGTGTTTTGTTTCCAATTATGATCCACCTTGGCTGCAATCATCCATCCCCTCCTAAGTAATGCATTGTACACTTTCGTCTACAACGAGATTACCACAAAGTTCAACAGGAACTGTTGGGTCCTTATTGTCACTTTCTACGCCATCAGTGTTTCCAATGGCTTGATACTATGTTGGTCGGCACCAATTGATTGGAATGTCAATGACCAGAGGGTTGGCTTTCTGAGGCACTTCCATGTATCTTCATGCAATCCAATAACTCCCAATCCTCCCTCGATGATAGTGTTTGTCAGGTTCTTCCCCATGATCTCTATTTGGACAACAAATGACTTCTTCCCTATGTTCTCTGTCAACAACATTGGGTTGATGACTTGTTCGCCCTCGGGTGACAATTCTACTATCATGTCTTCTCTTGGGCCTTCCTGTCACTGACCATGTTTGTGATTGCCACTCTTAGATATGGCATGGTTTGAAGAAGGTTTGTCACCTTAATTGGTATGGTTGTCTGTAGCACCTGTCGTACTATGTTCTTTTTTTACTCCGACCGCTATGAGGTACTTGCAATTCCATTGGAGGTTCTTCATTCTTTTGCCATCGCTTGTTCTACTTTGGCTTTGGCTTCTCAAAGTCGTTTGTTTTCCATACAAGGGTCTAGATATACTGCCTTGTTTGTTTGTGCTCTAGTGATTGCCAAAACTACCATGTCTTGCTCCTCCACTTCCAAGATGTTGATGCCTTTTTTCTTTGGACAGTCAGTGTCTTCATGATCACTAGGTCCACACCATTTGCACAACATTCCTACTTTATTTTGATTGCTTTAGCTTTCCCTGGGGAAGTGATCCCATTCGTTAGATTTGCACCACTAGATCATTGGTCTTCCCTTAGCATCATAGGGAATTTCTCTTCTTGCTATACTATTGTTGAACCGATTATATCTACCAAGAGATGCATTAGTGTTATTGTTTTGTGCTTTTGGAGGGGTGGTCGCAGGGGTTGATTGTTCCCCTTGAGTGAAGAGCACTTGTGTGCTTCATGTCTTCAAGTTGTATGGGCATTCCTCGATGGAATGTCCCATCACTTGGCAGATGTCACAGAACAATTTTTTTGAGCAGTTTACTCTAGAGTGACCTACAACCTTGCATTCGATGCACCATTATTCCTTGCTTTCGTTTGTACTTTATTTCTCGGCTTTGAGCTCCTTCATCATTTAAATCACGTCTTTCCATAAATCTTGAATCATCTTTGATTCACTATCATTGTTGTCGTCGATAATCTCATCATCTGCTATCCTCCTCTTCCCCCGAGAAGATGTAATATCTTCACTTTCTATGTCCATCGCCTAATTGTAGGCATCGGTGTACGATGATGGAGGCACAAGCTTCATTTTCTTCCTTTGTGAAGGGATCAATCTTTGAATGAACCATCTTCACTTCCATCCATCGACCGACTGGTTTTCTAATTTCACCAGTAATTCCTTGAGCCTACAATTATAAGCTCGTACATTCTCATACTTTCCCTATTTGGTATTGTATATCTCTACCACAATTTCATTATTGTCTCTTAGGAGTTTGAATTCCTCTTAGAAAGCTCTTTTCAATGCATCCCATGTATTTTTATGTGCTACATCCAATTCTATATACCAATCTATGCCTATACCTCTAAGAGTCTTTGGAAATGCTCTCACCAATATGCTAAGACATCCTAACCGTTTGCTACCCAGATTGTCTCACATGTCTTACAAAACCTTATAGGGTCCTCCAACCCATTTCTAGTTAACTTTGAAAGTTTCTACCAGGGTTACCCCAAGGTTCCAGGACAAGGACGGCGGGACGAGTCCCCAAGTTTCCGATTTTTGAGGCCAAATTTAGGAACGGCAATGGATGGCTATATAAAATATAGAAAAATTTAAAATATATAGGGAAACATTAAATATTCATATGAAAACAAGGATAAAGCATGCATATATACATTATAGAAATTTAGCTTATAACATTTTTGTTAAGAATTCATTGCCAATATAGTTTTTCTTTTTCAATACGATATGAAAATCAAAATAAAAAGAACATGGTACACTGTTACCGTCCCCCTGGCCATTTCTGGGACTGGGACGTTTCTAGGACAGGGACGGGGGGGTTTAGACCCGGGGACGCATCCCCGGGTAACAATGGTTTCTACCACTCTACGTTCAAACTTGTTGGGGGAGAGTCACCATCTTGCCTCCTTATTGCACCCCTTGTGACGATAATCTGTTTGGAGAGTTTTGATTAGCATGTTTCGATGCTTTCCCTGGACTCTCAAACACGTTAGAATCCTTCACTCGTCCCTCTTTAGTGTTTGTCACCCTCGGGTTGCCCTAGGGGTCCTTTCGATGCTCCCTTTATCCCAGCATTATCAACTCCAATCTTCCAATGTTTGGCTCCTCTGATTTTCCAATGTTTAATTCTTTCGCCAAGATCAAGTCTTCAATCTAGTGTATGGTCTCTGTTAGATCGTTCCGTAGATTCTCCCTAGCCTTCTCCTTCGGCTGATTTTAGTGGTACGAATGGTTTTTCAATGGTTAGGTTGGCAAGTTCTTCCTCACCTTCCCTTTCGCTGACGGTGAACCTTCTTCATCTAATGGTTCTCTAACGATGTCAGTGTTTTCTTCTTCACTTTTCCCTTCATTCGACATTGAAGGTACGGACAACTTTTTGGCTTGCTCGGCGAGGTCGGTGTATACCTAATCAAGAAGTGGTAAATGTCAAGCTATTTCTACCCACTCTCCCTTTGTGCATTCTCTTGTCGTGGAAGTTTTCTTTCTCTCCCAACTATGGCTTTTGCTCTTGGGTGGACTCAGGCTTTCCCTTAGAAACCCTTCACCTTCTTCAACTTCACCCCTTAGTCGTCATCGTTCTCTTTGCTCTTTTATTCTTAAGGATCTTCTAATTTTTTGGTCTATTGATTTGTGACCGCTTTGTATTAATTTCCCATTTTTATTCAAAATTAAGGGCATTAATTCTTTGGGGTACATCAACGGGCGGTATTATGTTCTTCCGTTTTGTTCCGTTCTTTGTATCACTATAGTATCTATTGTGTAATGTCCCACCCCAAAACTGAGTTTGGACTTGCGATTTTGCTCAATTAATTTTTAGTTTGGCAGATGGAACATTTTGTAAACACTTCGCATGCTAACTGGTCTGATAATCTTTCAATGACTTTTAAGTTTGCAAACCATATTAAAATTCCCAACAAACGGATAACAATATGCACTTGCATTATCTCAATCTAAAGTCCATTCAATATAGTCAAATGAAATATAGAATCTCTATTATTTATATTTCTGAGATGTGAGTGATTTTTTAAACATATGCAGATTTTCTGAACATTTAATGATAATAGCAGCAAACATTTCAGATTTAAATTACAGTTGCAACTTATCAAATAGTACCTTTCCCAGATTTGGGAAAATAAGTCGTACACAGCAGCAATTAATAAGTGTCCATTAATGGTGCAGCTGTCCCTCTCAAAGGATCACACCCAGCACTCATAAACTCGTCCAAACAATCACTACGGCCAGCATATGAACTGTAATTAGTTTCAAAGGAGCCCACATCCTCCTGTAGGTTTCCACATCCACTTCCAAAGGGCCTGTTTTTGGAGAATACAGTAATAATCAGGTACAACAGCAACCTCACGACCCAACTGTCTTCCACGGCAGGTAACCTAATGCTCACGCCCAGCCAAACAATGTAGCTATGACTAACACCAATCCTCACGCCTAGTCCAAAGTGTGAAAGGCACCAAATCTGTGCATAAAGAATTCCACGGCCAGCCTTGCAACTCCAATCAAAGGCAACCAAAACATTCAACCAGCAAATAAAACCCCTTCAGAATCCCATGTCCAGCTGAAGCATGAAGTTCATAAAACCACCAGCAATGTGGACGCCTCAATAGGTAATTTACGGCAGTATTCCAACACTGCAAATATCATTCTCTGAAAATACAACCAATGCCTGCAAGTTCCTCTTAAAACTATCAAACCTTGAATTTTTTCAAATCTTTTCCTATAGATGCCAAACAAACTTTAAAGCACAATGCACAACCCCTGTATGAGATTGTCAACTAGCAGCCTTGGGAGATCTTTCACTCCTCTAGCATGTTGTTCCTCATGAGGGTTTTCGTCCTCAATGAAGCCGAGTATTTCCAAGCTCTCCAATCCAACCTAGAAAAACCACCTCAATTTCTTCTCTAAGATGACCGTCAAATGAGCTCACAAATGCCTTTTTATATTCCCCAAACTCCCACGCCCTAATTTGCATTTGAATTATATATTTTTAATTTCATTTCCTGCCTTTCATCCATTTTTAATTTGGGCGCTATACTTTATATTATAAAGCATTCTTTTAAAATAACTTATATCCCCCTTTTAATATATTATTAATAACACAAAGTTAATTAATTTAAATTAACTTTATTATTGGCGTTGTTAAAATTAAATGCATAGGACCATAAATAAACCAAGATAACTCCAAAATATAAATCCGCCATCAAGCCCAAAATAGTAACACTGCCAACTAACCATACTAGAGACCCCAGTGACTTACTATAAATAGTAAGTATGGTCCAAGTGACTAAATAAGCTTCGGAAAGCACATTGCGAGAACCCTAGCAAACACTGAGCTAGAAAAACATCGACTGAGATCAAAAGGTTGACTAAACAAGTCTGCAAACACCCTCAAAGGGCCCCCTAACCACCTTGTGAGTCCACGAGGACCAAGTGTTGGACTAACCTCTACAACTGACCACTGCCTAGAAAAAGAGGACATTACAGGCTTTCCCTCAAAAAACCTTCACCTTCTTCAACTTCACCCCTTAGTCATTGTCGTCATTCTCTTTGCTCTTTTATTCTTAAGGATCTTCTAATTTTTTGGTCGATTGATTCGTGACCACTTTGTATTAATTTCTCATTTCTATTCAAAATTAAGGGCATTAATTCTTTGGAGTACATCAACGATCAGTATTATGTTCTTCTTCCATTCTTTGTATCACTATAGTGTCTATTGCCTACATTGTTCTTGGTCTCTCTCAGCCCGGAGATCTTGCAAGATGATGAAATGACGTGCAATAAGTCTTGGCAGTCTGTTGAGAAGACAATCAATGTCCTCATTGATGGTTAGGTTGTCCCAAACAGCGGCCTAAGGGACCTCTCTCCTAAGAGTTTCCCTGTGTACGTGTTCTTTTAACAAAACATCCCACAAATTTACCAAGTCCTGTGTAAGTTTTTCATCCCTTTCTTCATTGTCTTGTATAGGTTCATGATCTATAGGCTGTCCCATTACATCACCATGATTCTTGTCTGAGTTATACTTTTTTAGGGTTTGTATCAACAACGGTGCCAAATGTTTACTCAGTAATTCTACTTGAATGATCAACAGAGAGTAAATGGAAATAACAGAAAATAGCAATTACTCGCAACAATATTACAAAAATATGTCGTATTCATTCATTCATCAAATGTGCAATAATTACAGAATTCTTGCATGCAGTCCCCAACTATGAGTACAATAAGAAATATATAGCAAAGCCGACGTTGGTTGAGAATGCCAACAATCGATAACTACCAACTGACAACCAACTGTCAGGGACTAATTACAAAATAACTTATTTATTTACTTATTAATAACTACATAGGCTAGTTGAGTCAAAAAGGAACCATTGCTTAACCAACTAGTAGATAACCATTATTGGGGTCGAAATGTTCTTAAAACTTAGTTATTTCCTAAATAAATAGTCAAAAGAGACCATGTGCAGTGATATTAGCCAATGAGTTGAAAATAAAAGGCTCTTCTATCAAATTTTCTTTCTCTTAGCAAAATATCATGAATCAATGTTGCCTATATCTTTGTCATTGTGTTTCTTATCAACCTGCAAAGTACTCACATGACAGAACAGTATTTTATATAGATGATTCAGTATTTGGTAGGTATATTAAGTTGAAACGAACTTAAAGACGCAAGAGAATTAGGTAAAAGATAGAAGTTCGGATCTTTGAAAGAGACAAATATCACCTGTTTAAGTCGCCATTTCAAACGGAGAACAGCAGCTTCAGAAAGCAATCCCAATTCTGGTTCCTCTTCAATGCTCAAGGAAAGTAACTCTGATGCTTCGTCATAAGTCATCATATATGTAGGTTTAATTGTAGTGACCTCTATGTTATGTTCTGCAATGCTTTTCATGCACAAGTTTCCAAATTCAGGAAAATGCCCTCATTCAAAGCAATGCATGTTTGTTTCTACTTCTTAATTTTCTTGAAACCTTCATTGCAAGCAGTTTAAAATGTTTTAAAAAACATTTTCAAGAAAAATTTACTATACCTTCCATCCTTGTTCAGAACAACTGACATGCTCACTGTATTACAAGCAATGCCCTGTTTCAGGCTCATTTTTTCCATAGCAAGTTTTAAGGGAAACATGGGAATGGTTTCTGTAGGTAAGAAAACAGATGTTGCTCTGGACTTTGCCTCTCTGCACACCATAGAAATCTCAGAAAAGTACCAAACAAATGGAGAGATATGGGTTCCAAAATTTAAAAAACTACTTGGCCAATATACTAATTGTGATTCACCCAACGTGTTGCATCGGCAACATGTATCCAAACTTTTATGCGGTCACCATAGAAATCTCAGAAAAGTGCTAAACAAATGGAGAGATATGGGTTTCAAAATTTAAAAAACTCACTTGGTCAATACACTATTGTGATTCACCCAACGTGTTGCATCGGCAACATGTATCCAAACTTTTATGCGGCCATCTGGTAGCTTTTCTGCACTCAGTGCATCATCTAGCTGTAGTAGGCCACCGACACCCAGCTCAATTAATGGGAAAAAATAAGGAATATACAACACAGTCTAGGAGGAAATAAAATATTGATAGTCCACAAAATTTAAAATAAAAGCATATTGACCAAATAGCAGAATACTCACTACTAAACAAACAAAATTCAAAAAAATGTTTGAGCTTACCTCATCAGCTTCATCTACATCAATTGCATAAACTTTCAAATATGTGAGATCCTTCCGAATATGCTGAAGTACAAGTTGATAAACAATGCACTTAGAATCTAAAACTTACAAAATAGTACTCAGCGCCAATATATTCTGCCAAGGAAAACTTATTTGTATTACCTCATCTTGATCAGGAGGAGAATGCTCCAGGATATCATTGACTAGAGAAAGAGCTTCATCTGAATGTCTTGTAGGGATTTCAAATTTTAAAAGCTCGAGATTGACATGAACAGGAAAGTAACCAATGTTTATCAATAGGTCTACCGCAGAAGATGAGAGCCTTGGAATTCCCAAAGCCTTCAACACCTGGCTTGTTAAAAGACATCATCTAAGTAATTTTGTAAAATTTCAAACACAAATGAAATTGCTGCATTTTATTTTAAAATGGCATCATAATAAAGGTACGTCTTTAATGTACATGAAGTTTCCACAGTCCATAGGATTGATGAAGAGTTTCCAGATCACACTATGTTATCCATCAACTGTTCTCATTCTGATGATGGATAGCAGAGTACAATCCAAAATGTTGATGGAGCACTTATTTTATTAATGATACATTTAACTATGCCATGGATATAGTTACCTCAGTAGCAGTTCTCTTTTGCTCATCAGATTTGCATGCATCCAAAGCAAAAGCTTCAAGAGCTTCTATTCGATGTCGAATTTTCTCATCTGCCTGCCAAGAGTATTTTGAAGGTTTGGCATGAATTGGTTGTTCTTTGGCAGATTTCAGAAGACCTATAAAGGCCTCCAATTCTCTCTGAGAAGCCTCTTTGGCTTCTTTTCTTCGACTAAGTTCATCCACCTATTTGTGCCACCCAAATATGATTCAATGGCTAGTATTCTCATTAATGAATAAGGAAAACATACACTAATAGATATAAATCAAATCTTTGCAGAATACTACAATCCAGTCAGCAACAAAAAAGAAATAATTGAAATTTCTATATTCCTTTTATACACTAATAGATATTCTTTGATGTCCTTCTCAACAATTGAGCTATTTTTTTAGAGTTTACAATCAACCAAAAATAACTGAAATTAAACGACTAAACTAAGTGCCCTTCATGCAGTTCTTCAAACTGGGAATGAAGCTTAAACAACATTAAAGATAAACATCCCAAAAAACAGCAGATTGACCTCCTATAAATTGTTCGAATATTACATTTTTAGTGTAATTAAAAAATAGTTAATAAATAAATATATTAAAAATAAAGTCACCTTAGTGACTTGTTAGTAGTTAAATATTATTGTTAGTATTCAAAAAAAGTTTGTAGTATATAGTTAGAAATTAGTTGGGAGTTATTCCTGTAGGGTAGTTTGGGAGGTTATACACAAGAATGGAATGTTTTATAAGCATTTGCATCATAGTATGTAATTAAGGTGAAAATGTACTGAAATCCCAAATCAATTATTTCATATTATATATTATTTTGTATTTTTCTTTCTGTGCAAAAATAATGTAATCTGTATTTGCTCACCATTTCAATATGGTATCAAAGCCATAAATGACAATGGGCTGTGGAAAAATGAAACAAGGTTGAATCAAAGCCTTGTCTTTGCCTGTTGAATGGGAATCAATGCCTTGGAGAATGTAATGTCCCTTCTCAGTCCTAAGCTTTTTTGTGACCGTTATCTTATTTCCGAAGTCTTGTAGGCTATTCAGAGGCGTTTCAAGGGATTCCAAGATTCTTGGAGAATTCTTGTCAGCACTTCAAGGGGTTATTGCAAAGGTTTTCCAAAGAGTTTTTTGGGTTTTTCTGGGTTTTCTAAGATCCTTGGTAGGCAGAATTGCTATTTTTAGCACTTACTATTTTTAGTAAATCACAGTTGCATCTCAAATTGGGCTAATTTTGAGTTTGGACACACTATTTTTAACAGTATGCTATTTTTAGTAAGTGTTATTTCTGGTAGTGGTCCTAGCAGGAATGCATTACTGGGTTTCTAGTTTTGGCAAGGATGGCATTTTTAGTTGTTGAGTTTTGTCATTTTTGGCAATTCAGTGCTTCCACCATCCTTGGAGCTCGAAAAAGGCAAATATGGCAGCTTAAGTTATAAAGTTTTTTAGAAAAGGTCCCTTGGACCCCCACACCTAGTCTTGGCAACTTTAAGTTATTTTTAAAAGATGTTTTTGCTTTGGCTAAAGTGGACACCTAAGTTGGAGTTATAATTGAAATTTAAATAAAATATTAATTTCCCAAGGATGGCATCCCATTTGGAGGGAAAAGCTATTTGAAATTTGGAACCCTAATTCCTATATATACTCCTCTCTATGCTCTCATTTGGTTATGCAATTTTAGGATACAGAGTGGTTCCGAATTGGTTTGAGAATCGTGGGGCTTTGAGGACGAAAACCCTCAAGGTTGGCTCAAGTTTTGGAGTTGCAAGACACTCCCTAGCTTGGCATTGGCGTGGCTCCATTGCAAGGGTCTCCATTGAGCATATTTGGTGATGGCTTTCATTTCTTTTTTAGATTGCTATGATGTTTTCTAGACATGTATTTTGGTGTGGAGTGTTGATTGCAGCGTTTTAGGAGCTTTTGGAGTGGTTTCCTTGGTGATTTCAGTTTTCTGGTGGCTCTTTCATACCCTAGGCCGTACGTCATGATTTGCTCATGCTAATTGGAGAGCTTGCAATATTTTTGTGGGTGTTGTCTCATATGCTTCCTCACCCTTGGGCGCTCCTTGTAGCAAGTTTGCAGAATTTTCTGTGGGTTTTCTGATTTTATGGAGCTGGTCACCCCACTAGGAGGGTCGTACATGTTGGGCTGAGGGTACTTGCTGATGGTTCTGCCCATCAAATTTGTCTGGTTGCAAAATCTGCACTTGCCCTTGCTGTTTTGGGTGCTTGGGAGGTGCCTAGATTAGTCCTTTACCTTACAAACACCTTGGTGGAGTCCTATGGCGATTTGGTGAGGTTGTTTTCATTGGGGAGCTTTCTGGTTGACCATATCAGACTGCTGTTCATTCCGTATCAGACCTGTAGCAGCAGCATATTTGACCTTCTTCAGTCACTCAGGGATCTCTCTTTGAGGTATGATTGCTATATTTTGTTGGGGGTTGCTTAAATTCATATTGTGATATCATTTTGGGGGAGTTGTGCTTCAAATTCTCATCATTTTCTTAGTATAACAGCAGCATATGATGTTCTAAAAACATTTT